>JAXBDA010007539.1:0-17297 GCA_036023075.1 Gaultheria prostrata
CCCCCCTCCTCTCACATCTTGGGCCACCACTAGACTCTTTCAATAGAGGTCTGTTTTGGAGAGGCCGCCCTGGCTCATATACTAGTTTTGGAGGTGATTATTAAGCAATGTGGGACAAGCTCTAACACTAGCCCGCACGTGCAATTATTAAGCAATGTGGGACAAGCTCTAACACTAGCCCGCACATGCAATAACAAATGATTCAACACACATGACAACTATCAACCATTAATGATATAGAGTCTTGTCCAAAAGCCTTGCTCTGATACCATGTTGTTAGAGATGGGACAAAGTGTATAAGGTGTTAATTAATCCTAATACAAACAATTCTTATTTATATTATCATAAGCACATTGCATGTCTTATTCTAATGCTTCTGGACCAAATTCCTCGGAATACATAACTAAGCAACTTCAAAGAATTCCAAACATTCTCGAACACAATTGCTCAGGCATAAGCTGAATAATGCTAGGGAAAACTAGAAAGCAATCCACGGAAGCATGAAGGGCCATCACCACTCAAAACCCTGTAAAAGATCTCACCTCGGTTTACGTATCCTAGGGCCTGGCATCTCAGAGAATCAACCCTCTCCTCACAAATCAAAGAACTAAAACAAGTCTAAAAAAGGCACCTAATGAGTGCAGATTCCAAGTTACAAGGCCCCAGAAAATCAAGCATAAAAAATGATACTCTATCCGTCCCATATTGCTTGACCACTATTCTGTTTTGGGACGTCCCAAAATGTTTGTCCACTTTGAAAGTCAAAGAAAAAAGTGAAGATTTCCACAAACTAACCCTCATAAATGATATAAAGTAGTAGAGAACAAGGGATAATGTCGAAAATATAATCAAACTTTTCCAGGGAGACATGCATTAAGTGCATGTTCCCTTAGGATGGAACGGAGAGAGTATTAATTTAACAAAGCTACAACAAGTCTAATCCAACCCCATTTCAATTGGTCCATCCCAAGAGCTAGCAGTCTAATCAATCACACAACTAAGAGAGACGCAGGCATTTTGAAAGACTCAACAGGTCAAGAACCAGAGTTTCTAGTCCAGAAATTCAAGGACTCTAAAAATCAAGCGGTTACAAGAGACCCTTATAAACCACCGATGATATCCAGCAAGCTTCCAAGGACCGTTTGAGTGGATGCAAACCCAACTCTGCTCTGAACCTCTCCGTGGCTGACCCGGACCACTTCTGAACCCACTATGCTTGCTTGGAAATCAAGTCCATGAAAGGATCCAACACAAAACACATCAAAACAAGTAAATGGGCTTGTAATACCTGGTAAGTGTGTATCAAAAGGGATTACCAATCAACACAAGGAGGACTCTAGTACCGAAAAGAAACCACAAAGATCTCTTTAATAATTGCTTGATGTGAATGAACAAAGTAATAACTAATAGGGTAATAAAAACTTAAACTATCTCTGCAAAAGAGAAAAGCAAAAAAAAAAGAATTCAATGCCAAATTGCAAAGGAAATAAAGCAATCGTTTCCAAGGATAAAATCCAATCTCACCTTGGGAAAACTACCACATCAGGGATATTCACAGCTTTATGGAAGCTATGCTGTGGTTTCCCATGAAAGTTCCTCTCATCAAAATCCAGAGTCATATTATCCTGCATAATTTTTCTTGAATCTTAACATCCTGCATAATGATATCTATCCATTCCCAACGGAACAAAAAGCATTTGCTCAAGTACCATATGTTTCAACTTTACATTTCAAAGTTACTACCAAAAAGAATTAAAGTTTTTGTCAGACTAATAAGGAATTACGCAAAATAAAAGGGAACAATTGAACATATTTGAACAAAATATTACAACACAATGAGAAAAGAGGATCCTCCAATACCATCTTAAATCGTGACCAGTGGCACCTAACAAATCCAAGGGTAAAATTAAAACATGAACTAAACTGCTTTTCAGCCCTAATTTGGCCATCTACTTGCACCCGAATACCAATGGTAGCTTCTTTCGTTATCTTATCTCTCTCTCAGTTAACTGTCATCTCATTCTTCTTTTTCGAATAGATCATCTCACAGTTGGTAAAGATAATTGCCATCAATGCAGGGGCAAAAAAAGGTGGGAGTGATTGAAAAAATGAAAAGAAGCGAGGATAGTCTTGAAGGTAATTTTCTCTTCCCAAAAACTCTGTTTCAATGTCATTTTCTCAGTCCAGAATGCAGCCCTCAGTTGACAATGTTATTCAATCAGGCCTGTTTCAGATATTTGGGAGTTCCATTCACCAAGAAAACAAACCAAAGTTACTAACATAAAACAAAAGCAAACCAAAGCAAAACCAACTATACATTTTTTGTTTTAAGTAAGCCTCAAAGATTGGACGTCTAATTGGATCACCTGTGGGGTATCACAGAAAATGCTGCAGCTAGAATTCCTAAAAAATTCAACTTTTTCAGGATTCATCCATCCTGGTGCTTGTGTTTTTCCAATGTCCATAGAGTTGTTCCAATAAGCAAAACCAAAAATAAAGCTCCGTTCGTTTTGATGTAAAATGCTTTACAAAGTAAAATATTTTTGTTTCCAGAGTTGGATTGAAAATATTTTAAGAGCAAAAGTTTCGATAAGAACAGTCATCTTCAGCTACGGACGATTCTCAGAGATATTCTGACAGGAAATATTGCTTTTGGTATCAAGTATCAACAGTCAAATTCTTTATCATCTTTCAATCAAATTTCTTCATGTTCTTAATTAATATTGTAAAGTAAAGCCCTAATTGGAACCAATTCTCAATAAAAATTGCACACGCAACAGAAATGAAGGAAACAAACTCCTAATTAGGCTAATGGACAGCAGAAATGAGATAGTTGATTGTCCAGAGAAGGCAACAAAGGACAGTAGATACTCTGAGAATCAGAAATTGGAAAACAACTTCCGGGATTTTGGAAGAAACATTTCTGCCCGCGTGAGGGAAAAATATTTTACTTTACTCTAGGTAAAACATTTTATATGAAAATATTTTAGCCGTTGAAACAAATGGAGCCTAAAACATGTATTTTACCAATATCAAATAGGAGTTACTAAGAAGTAGAGGTCTCTATATATAAGATAAGGGAAGAAGTCAACATTAGTATTTGGGTGCCCATGCATGACTAATCGACTTGAAATCACAGCAAGAGAATAAGCTCCGTTCATGCTTTAACTTTCACCATTTGATGTATTAGGTGCCAAACGATTAAGATGGTATTACACTACTACAAAAACCTTAAACCATGACAGTCAAAAAGTGTCATTAAACACAAAAGATGATAGTTTTAAAACTGTCGTCTTTGGAGGTGACATTAAAAGTCTAGATTTGTTATGACAATCAAAAAACGTCATTGAAACGTATAAGATGATGGTGTAAACCTGCCATCTTTGCAATAAAAGATGACGATTTTATATTGTCATCTTATCTATCCTCCATTCCAAAAAAAAATTTCTAGTTCGAACACATGGCTCTCGCTTGGCCGCCCAGTGGAGCTCACGTGGCGCTTGTGTGGCGCCTACGTAGCACTTGTGTGGTGAGAAAATATTTGTTTGCTTGCCCTGACTCGAACTCAAGACCTTGAGTTCCTCGCACGCAGGTGATACCAACTGAGCTAGCACGCTTGCTGTTAACAAAAGACCAACAAAAATATTTCTACTATATTTTCGAAAAAATTTAAGCTGAGCACTTTTAATGTCAGTTTTGGATTAAATTGTCATCTTATATGTTTCAATGACGCTTATAAAGCATCATAGAAAAATTCAGACTTTCAAAGTCAGTTACATAAATTTCAGACTTTTAATTTAAGCAAAAACTGACATTAAGGAAAGAGATAATAATGTCACTTTTATTCTAAACCGTCATTTTATATCGCAAAAATGACAATTTTTAGGATAGACTGACATCAAAACTCTACCCTCATATTTTCGATGATAGTTTTACAAAAACTGTCATTGTTTTAATTTTTTGTGTGTCATCTTTAACCATTTTTGTGGTAGTGTTAGAGGATCCTACAATTCAGTAGGGCTTGGATAGGAGCTCGACTCATGACAAAGACACCATAAACGTTTTCAAAACATAATTCAGACGTATAGAAAAGGTAACTGATAGAATACTTGACAAATGGCCTTCAACTCATTAACAAGCTCTTGTGGGATATCCTTGTGAGAACCCTTCACCAAGTACTCTGTGCTACCCTTGCCTCCAAAACTCAACCCCCTGGCAATAAAAAAATAATAATAAATAAATTTTCTTCCTCTTATCCAATAACCAATTCCACAAGGACAAAATCATGTATATATGGAAGTAGACGCGACAAATTTATTTCAAAGAAAACCCTACGGCTCTGTTTGGACAGCCGTATATTTCAAGTGAAGGGATTCTATTTTCAACTTTCAACTATGCGTGGCTAGCGAAAATAGCGTGAAAGATGGATTAGAAGTAGAATAATATCTTATTGGAAGCATTGTATTACTACAATTCACATAAAGGATTTCAAACCACTCCATAAATAGCTATTTCAAATCCACCGTGATTGGGGCTGCCAAGGAACCGAGTGGCTCGCAAGCTGCTTGAGACTCTGTTTGATAAGAGCTCATCCAAGCTCGACTCGTAAAACAAATGAACAAACTCCAGCCCAATTTCTTATCTCGTTTCATATATGAGCCGAGCCTGAGTCAATTTAGGCTCAGCTCTACGTTTTTGAGCTAAAGCGAGCCAAGCTCGAGCTGATCGACAATTTTCCGAATCAAGCCCAAGCCCAGCTTTTGCAGCTCATTTAAGCTCGAACTCCCTCATTAACGGTGAGACGAGCCTGAACACCGCAAATTCAACTCGGCTTGGCTCGTATGCAGCCCTAATCATGATGGAGCTCTCAAACTCGATATCAAAATGCCAATGCAAACTATCAAATCAGAACATGAATTCTTCTCATTGAATTAAAATGGTCACGCCCCCCTCAATTATAAAATTTATCCAAACAGAGACTAAAAGTTTCAAAGGCAGCTTCATCTCATCAAACAATACAAATTATACAAAAACAAAGTGAGAAAATTCAAAAACTGTGAAGCGAATCCAATAAAAACCAGAATAGAAAGACTAAAATAGGCGAACTAAATACCGAGGATCAACATCGGAGGCATCACAGAGTGATGGGTTGGTGTGGTTGTGGAGAGAAAGTGATCCAGCGGAGACAGCTAAGGCCAGTGGAAGCAAAGAGGATGCCCATGAAAAGATGGGTGATTGTTTCTTATCTGAAATCAGGAGGGCCTCTCTAATTTGTGAACCTTGCGTCCTGTTTCTGTTGAGAAGTGAATAAAAGGGTTTTGAGGAAGAACGTAATCGAGTGAACCAGGACGAAAACGCCATTGCCGAGCTTTGAAGACGCTGTCTGGATACAAAGAGAGAGACGGAGAAGAGAGAAGAGAGAGAGCACTCTTGGAGTGTAGTGAAATTTTGTAATCCACGTACACAATCATTATTAAATGCGTTTGGATAATATTCTTTTTCCACTAGTATTATTTGTAATCATGCATTTTGCAGTTGGCACGCAAAAAGTAGGAAGATGGGAGTGTACAATGTTACCCAAAAAAAAAGCCATTAAAAGGCATAATAAAGGTAGAAAACAAAACAAAAATTAGAAGGCGTAACATGTTACACGGTGTAACTGTCACTGTAACATAACTATTAGAAGACATAACATTCTTCAAAATAACATAACATATTATGATTATGTTAAATTTCTGAACAACCAAAAAATATATATTATAACTATATATGACGCGCTTTTTTGTGGTGTCCCCCATCATAACATAAATCATTAGAAGACGTAATATAAAACATTAGAAAACGTTCAATAAATCATTACAAGGCATAACATGTTGCGAATGGGATACATCATAGGGGTAACATTGTAGTGTTTTCTAAAAAAGAAGTAATATATTTATGATAAGCTTTTTGGAAAAGTTTTTACACCAATTTTTCTTCTAAATGTGCTCTTTAAATTGGTGTAAAAACTTTTAGAAATTTTTTTGTGTTAATATATTATTCCGTCCCTTTTTTATTACCGACATTTTTTTTTTTGGCTGTTCTTAATAAGTGTGTTTTGAAAAGTTAAGAGGTAAATGCTTATACGATTATTTTTTTGACTTTTTGAAAAGATAATAGGTAAAATAGTTAATGGGTAAAAATGAATGATAACTTTGAAAAGTGGAGGGAAAAGATGATATGAAATATGTAAAGTAGAGGTAAAAATTGATATAAAATGTGTAATGATTTTTTATTACTATTCAAGAAGGAAAACTCAGAGCTCGTTATTCCATTTTTCGAAATGGTTCTGAAAAGGAAAACAATGATTCTCAAACTCCAACTTATCCTCTCAATATTCCTCCGCGAGAGGTAAAAATATTCTTCTCTCTGATCTGCAAAGACCTTCCCCGATACCGGTTGCTCTACTCCAAGGTCCAAGAACGTTTCAAAACAGTACCACCTCGACATCAAGTCTTTTGGAATGGTGTTTTGGTAGACAGGTGTCCCGTGCATTTTTAGCGCTCAAGTTGGCCTTTTGAGAAATGACATCGAGTGATAAAAATGCACGGGAACACCAAAGTAGTACAGAGGACTAGAGTCACGAAGCACATTCCACAAATCAAATGACCGAGTGTTAGTATTCTTCTTGTAACTCTCACAACCACAACCATAACAATATTAAGTTCAAATACAAAAGAAAGGGAACACAAGCACAAAAAAACATACACCACCAATGGTAACAATTCTGATCAAGATTTTTCTTCTTTTTTTTCCTCATAACTCTGATCAAGATGAGAGACGGAAATCAAATCGAGTGGAAAATTAGGTGCAACGCGAAAAATAACTACACTAGACTAAACATAAGCACGGGAATGCTTTGCTTATTCACTTTCTTTACTACCTGTTTCTTTTAAGGTTGAGATAAGAAGACATAATAAGTTGAGGCATCATACGACATTGTTTTGAATTTCCAAAATAGAGAACATACGAATCTTTTACTATCACATTAACTTTATTTTTTTATTGCACGAAATAACCTTGGCCGTTTCACTGTCATTAAATTGATAATGCAGATCCCTTCAAAATCAGGAAGAACAACTTCATAATAGGTTTCTCAAATAAATACAGGGATTATTACAAAAGATAAGTTCAAGCAATGTTCTTTCTTACTCGTATTGACTGGAGACAGGTTTTTCGCCCCATATGTAACATAATGGTCCAGCAACTTGAAAATGACAGTGAATACAAGCATTTCTTTATTCGATTACTAGAGCAGGGTTCAGAGAGAGAAGAGAAAGTTCAAAAACAAACATGAGGAGGTATGAGCTTTCCTGGATTCATTATGTTGTTGGGATCCAAAGCTGCTTTTATTCTCTTCATAGTCCTCAAAGCCTCTTCTCCGAGCTCTTTCTCAAGGTACTGCAATATATACATACATTAGTGGACTGATCTTTATTTCCTCTATTCATACAATAGACAATTAAATTCAAAGTAACTCTTAAGCCCCATTTGATGGGTTAGACCATTGACGAGAGGGTTTAAAAGCCTATACAATAGCTAATCCAGCATAACTAACAGTGTGGATTACCAATGCAACATCTACTCATGGGCCCAATAATTTACATTATTAAGGGACACATTTTACTATAATTGTATACTTGTAACGGTAAAAATGCAGAGAATTTCACTCATCACTTTGAGTAAATAAGTTTTCATGTCTTTTCAAGTTAACTTTTAAAAAAATCTTCATTCATAATTCCTTTAGAATGATAACAGGTGGCTATATGGGATGATAAACAAAAATGGGCGAGTACGGATATAAAGAGAGAGTGAAAAAAAATTTAATCTTCGAATAACCTAATAAACGTAGGATACATTTAACCAGATATTGTCATCTGTCCTATGTTGAACTGGTCCCTCAACTAATTGAAGTATTCAAACGCTAGGAATGCGGTCTCATGGATGTCTAATCAAATTTTGTATCTAATCTTGTCAATTAAAAAGGCCCAACAATCAAGCATGTTGTACCTTCATTTTCCCTGTACCAACACCATGTTCTCCCGTGCAGGTTCCTGTTCGGTCACAAAAGCAAGGAAACCAAAACTATGTTAGTGTTCTTACATAAAGCCACAACCTTCTTAGATCTAGGATGCTTCGAATTTTTTTTTTATTGAAGTGTGGCTGATAATAAAATCAAACCACTGGTTGTGTAGCTGGATCTGGTTGATTGAGGAAGTCCTCGTTAGGATATGCTAAAAAGAGTGACAATATAAGCAAACATTGCAGGATTTGCTGCAATACAGATTGGCATAATCACCTTGCTAGATAGCTTGATTCAATTGTAATACCAAAGGAATCAATTGTTCACATTGTTCTGAAAAACGATGACATCTTCTGTAGTTTCCGAGTAGGCGAGTATAATCATCACCAGATATATAAATACAACTGCAAAAACAATTAGCTACCCTCTCTAAGGGCGCTCAATCCAGGTTATGAGCCTTTCAGACTTTGCTGCAATCGACTTTGACAATTTGCATTCTATGCAAACTATTACAACGGTAGAGACAATGATGGTGATGATGACCATGACGATGTTATGTCAGTCTTAAATCAATCTGTCAAGATGAAATAAGTACAGAAGGTTTCCACTGGGTCAAAAACCTTCATAATCCAACTCAAATTACTAGTACAAGATTACAACATTAGATCTGAATTGGAGCATCCTTTTCTTGGATTTCTATATTGCGACGTTAACGTAACAGAAACTTGATTGCTTTCTAATTTTCGTGTCTGGGATTTCTCTACAATCTAAGATGCTAAAGAAGAACATCCAAAAGACAAGAGGTCATACGATGAATAACCGCAGTAACGGTTCACAAGGCAAAACCATATCACATAATTATGCAACAATGTAGATTATGTGCTCATTAGTCTGATGCTCTAGACCACAAATGAAGGAAGTATGGTAATGAGCACATAAATTGATTTGGGTCTCTAGGCCTAGCCTCTTTGATACCTTTCGGCTTTGATTTGGGGGCATAGTTCTGTAGCAAAATGTCCTGTAGCTCCTCAATTTCTTAGAGGTTTAGGGCGGCCACTGTTTCAATGGTATTCTAAGAGCCGCCACTTTGTGCATATATTGCCAAAGATTAGGTCTGTCTCCAATCATCCCGCTGTTATACGGTCTTGGGTAGAACTCAACCCCAAAAGCTAGTTTTTGGGGTTGAGTTCTACCAAAGACCGTATAACAAGGTATCAGAGCTGGGTACCAGAGATGGGTAGGGTGCGTGTCTCTCGCCTGCACGCGGCAGGTGCTGCCGAGTGAGCACGTTGCGCGTGAGGGAGGGTGTGAAGCGAAGTCCCACATCGCCTGGGTACCAAAGTAATATGAAATATATAAACGTGAGGGCACCCTCACTTCATAAGCTAGCTTTTGGGGTTGAGTTCTACCCAATACCGTATAACACCCGCCCATACCCCCAATGATTGAGGACTAGATGTGTTTTATTATTGTTGTTATTGTAGTTGTTATGCAACAATGTAGACTGGGTACCTTCCATTGACAAAGCAGCATGCACCATGAAATGGTTCAATCTGTCAGCTTCCCGTCGTTGTTCCTCCTGGTTTGGATCAAATAAAATCGCTGAGTGGAAGTTTCCATCACCAGCATGAGCAATAACTGCGCTGTTGTTAACAATAAGGACCGAAAAGAAATGGCTAAGCATACAAAATTAGCATGCACAACAAAACAATATGGATGTCCTTAACTATGCAGTGAAACAAAGCTTACAGAGAAAAACCATGCACTTAATAATAGGATTTGTTTGAATATGCAGTTCATTCAAAGCTAACATACCCCCATAAAGGCGATGCGTCAATCTCCTCTTTGGATTTCGCTATCAATTCCGCAAGATGCGATAGGGGAACACATACATCCTACAAGAAATGTATACAAATGTGGAGAAATTTCCTTATCTAAACTAGGGGGAAAACAGTTACTAAAAGAGGTAATTACCACTCTCATCTATTTCAAGGGTAGAAAGACAAGATCTAATGATTATACTCATGAATAAATACGATTAATTTAATAAACGAGATTTCAGTCAGAATAACGGCATTACTATTCAGAAAATAAATTTGATTCAAGTTGACGGCATTAAGGAATGCCAAGAGTATACAAAAAAGGAAGAAATTATAGAAAAGTCATAAAGGAACCCCTTTATACCCACAAGTCCACTAAAATTCTACAAAACAGAAGAAGTAATAGTTCCCAGCCCCCACCTCTAAAAAAAATTAACTAAAGAACTGAAAGAACTCCTGAGTGCAGTGTTTAAAAAGCTCTAAGAGCGCCGAGGCACCACTGTCCTCTGAAGCCTGGGCGTGAGGGGAGGCACATGCCTCATTACAGTGAAGGCACAAGTTGAGAAAGTACTTAGAAGTATAATATAGGAAAATTTATTAATAGAAGCAAATATTTACGAAATTGTGGATATCATAAAAGGTAGCATCCCAAATGTTCAAATCATAAAAATAAAAAATAAAAAGCAATACATGCATGAAAAAGTAATGCTTTAAGAAATAATACAAAACCATCCAGAGACAAAAACAAGTAAACAACCCATAAACAACCAGGAATCCACACAATAATAAATGAAGAGCATAAGAAGAAGAAGGATACAAATAGACTGGGAAAAAAGAGAAGATAACGGGAGATGGTTGGACTCAGCCTCAAACATTATCTTCCACTATAGAATTTACTTTTGTTTTGAGCAGCTAGGGCTAAATCCCATGTATCATTCAATTAGAGGTTCGGCACATCTGACCCCTACATATGCACACACATCCAACACCCGAAAGAGTCCTTGAAATGTAAAACTGATGCTGACAAATGACAACGCATATATGGTTCATTGGTGGTCGTAAGGACAAGCAAGTGATGAATAATTAAGAAACCAGTGCAGAAAATTTTTCTAACTTTTAGAATCCAGCCCATTTGACAAATTGAACAATTGGCCAACGTATTAAAACCTGACGCATTGGAGGTCTGTGCATTCATGCTATAAGATTAATTGATGATAGCAAACAAGGGCATACAATGAAATGACAGTGGGGCTCCATTACTAAGTTGGTTGGTACTTCACATTTCATCTTAAGATCTTAAGCAACAAAGATAACAAATCATCATAAAAGTGTGAAATAATTTTTCAACTGCCTATCAAAGGGTCAAATCCATATAAACTTCGTAAAGGACAACTAAATTTAACTGACCGATATAATTGCTTCAAAGCTAGGCTCCATTGCAAAGAAAGCCCAAATTGCCTCCTTTCTTATCTACTTGAAAGCAACCAATTAAGTTAGCAAATGTAGAAACAGAAGATTATGAAATCACTAAATGTCTAATAATCAACCTCACAGAAAAGATGAGCAAGGACATCTACACAGCACACTTATCACTTAGAAATATGCAATTGAAGAGCCAACTATGAACAGTCAAAAATTAAATGGACCGAGTCTGAAACAGAAAATGAAATCTTTTTTGAAATCTGGTTGAAGTTTCTACTATATGACAACTTTTTTGGTTTTGGAGAATCAAAGTCTGAACCCATGGATGGGAAAAACTGTATGAATCATAATATAAGAAAACTGATAAGCAGCTACCACATGTACTACAACTACAGCAGATAGAGGCACAATTACCCTCCAGAGTTCCTTTTTAGCTTCCGGATCTTCCGCAAAAATGAAATCCGAACCATTGTGCTCAGAGGCAATCTTCTGAACAATTAGAGTTTGCTCACGTGAATATGCTTCTGATTAAACAACAAATACGGTCTAAGAAGTTAGCTTTTAGTTAGAAATTACACAGAAAAGAAATAGCAAATCCCAAACAAATGCTATGGCAGATGGAGGTAATAATGCTGCACAGCCAGCCCAAGGGTAAGCCCAGTAAACCCCCGGGCTTGGGAAACCAAAAAAAATTGTTGCAAGAGGCCCAATTTTTGTGGATTGGCTATGATCACAATCGGATAAGTTGAAGTTTGATGACTTAATTGAAGAATTTAATTGAAAAAATGCGAGAAGTTTGTTTTCTTTGAATCGGATCGTGCTAATCATAAAGCACTAGAACCAGGTTTACATTTTTTATTTTGATTTTTTTGATGTAATTCAAGCTAAAAGCACAATGTAACCTTGATTTTGTTTTAGTTTTTTTTTTTTTTTTTACTTGTATGTCTTTTTATTTTCTATGACTGAATAGTAAATGGGCAACTAAGCCTGGGATCGGGCTTGGGCAATGCAAACATTGGGGACGGCCTGATAATACATTGGCTACAGATGGAATGATTTGAATACCTCCATTGAGTAAACTGATTTTCTTACGTGCATATTACTCAAATTTACGAACCCTGCCATTATGTTCATCTTAGTTTCATTTAATTCAAAGAGTCATAATACAGTTTACAGGGTTCCGTCATCAAATAAGCTTTTCTTTTTCCTTTTCCTCGCCCAATTGATGTTCTTTTTCTTCTTTTGGTTGAAACTCTCACACAATACGTTGAAAACAACAAGGTTTCATTCTCCATGAAGTGAGATATTATAAAAGAAATAAAAGTGCAACTTGATAATTAGCTAAAACTGGTTTGATAATCAACTGAAGCATAACTAAATGTCCACCGTAAAAGGAGACCATGTTTCACCTGTGCCTACAAATTCAAACATTAAAGTTGGGACTTCAGGCAAGTTTTTCCCATTCGCAATATTGCTAGCTTTCATTTGAAGCTCATCCAGTAGCTCCACCCTTGACACCTAATCAGAATAGGAACGAAAAATATATCAATGGTAGTAGCAACAAGTGAACCTTACATTAGATCATTCAAAATTCAGCGTTGAGGCTTCTGAAGCACCTTTATGCTCTGTAACACAAGTTTCTGCGTTGTTGATCATATATAAAAACAAAGAAGTACAAAAGTTCTGTTAACACTAAGTTAGCCTAATATGAGCAATGTTTGTTCTAATATCTCAACTTCTAAGCATTATTCCTAAGAATTTAATTCACGACAAACAAATCGAATAAAATTTTAAAAGCACATAACCACAGTCTACCGATCAAATTAGATTTTTACATCCCTCAAGACTGTTGTAGTACCCTTAATGTGAAGACTATCCTAAAATCATTATTGCCTCTCCCGCTCTCTATAATACAAGCTTTGGATCAGAGACCATTCTAAGTAGACTCCTGGTTAAGTATATAAGCACTACTCAGCTAGCGGGCCCTGTTTAATTTTTTTTGCAAAAGCCCCTGTTGAATTATATAAGCAATTTAACTCGGTAAGTGGGACTTTAAAGGATAAAAAGCACTCCTTTAAACCTTTTCAGGTGCTGTTCACAAGTCTTTTGAAATGCCAGAAGCAGCTTCTTCAACCCCCCAAGTTTGGCCGACTTCGAAAAGAAAATGAAGAACAAAGATAAGACCTTAATAAGTTCATTTTAACATTGTTTCCTTTGAACCCGATATATACAAATCTTTTCCTTGTCACTGTAAGAAAAATCTCTCCACTCTTTTTCCTTTACTTCCTCGGATTCACACCAATCGCATCTTATGACCTGTAAGAGAAATTTTGTGTGTATTCTTCTCTCAAGGAGGATACAGAGAATGCATAAATATGGTAAATACAATCACTGTACAATATATAAGGAAAGGAATCCCAAAACTGCAGCTATCTCATGACTGCAAGATATAAGGACGATTACTAATTCTGCAGCAATCTCTGCGAGAGATAAGAAAAGCAATCCCACAGTTGCAACAATCTGTGTGCAAGATAGATTAAAAAATGGGTTTAACACCAAATAAACTAAAAGTATGAGGTTGTGCATAGAATCAAGAATGGTGTCAGTTCACACACACACACACACACACACACACACAAAAAGAACAAGGAGGGTGCAACTTTACTTACTTCCAATACATTTCCAAGTTGTATTAGACTGGATACCAAAATTTAACAACAACAAAGAAAACATGCAAGGACAAAACGGCAAAGAAATTTAGCAACAGAACTCGTACTTGTATACCAGCCAACATAGTAGCAATAGCAACATCTGCTGCGTCCTTAACTGTTGGGAAATTACACATTGCCACCTGTAACATATTGATAGTCACAAATGATTCATCAATAAATAACACTCCAAAGTGAAACTTTGAGATAATAGGCTACAAAGCACCAAAACTCCTATGAGGTTGCTGTACCTGTGTCAGACATGCCGCGAAACACACCAGGTACATACCAAAACACATGCAGGACAAGCCACGTGGTGTGTCCATTGGTTTTAATTGATTTGTTAAGGTGAGACACAGCTGAGACATGGGGGATATGCGAGGGAAAAAACACGGCAGGGTTTTTATATGTTAAAAATTTCAGAATTCGGGGGTAAATATGTGATACTAAACAAGTTTTGGGTCAAAAGTGTACTGTTGAGAAGGTAAATAATAAAGTTGCCCCCCTCTCTCTAACAGCTTCAGCTTTTAGATGAATTGGTGGTTAACAATCTAATATGGTATCAGAGCAGGCAATAGATCATGTGTTCCAACCTCACCGCCTACCTAATAATTAGATACTTGCATGTGTTTAGTACTCTTATGGAGGAAAGCCTGGCAACACATGAGGGGGCGTGCTAAGAATATAAATAATAAAGTTGTCCATCTCTCTAACAGCATAATTCTTTAGATGAGTTGGTGTTTAACAATCTAATATGTTAAAGCATCCAACTCAAAAAAAAAAAAAAACTTGGCAATGAGTGGAGAGGCTGCCTAGGCTAATATACTAGTTTTGGAGGTGATTGTTAACCGATGTGGGACAAGCTCTAACACTTCCCTGCATGTGCAACTCCTGACTCGCATGTGGTGAGGTAAACGAATGATTCAACACATACGACAACTATCTTAACCATCAAGGACAAAGAAAAGGGGAACCAACCATCAACGACATGGAATTTTGTCCAAAAGTCTCCGAAAGCCTAGCTCTAATACCATGTTAAAGCATCTAAATCAAAACCAATTGACAATGAGTGGAGAGGTTGCCCAGGTTCATATACTAGTTTTGGAGGTGATTATTAACTGATGTGGGGCAAGCTCTAACATGTAATTTGATATATATATATATATATATATATAGAGAGAGAGAGAGAGCGAGTCATGATCTAATGAGGGATCCCTCAACTCCCCTTAGTTGCGGACCTCCACGTTTTGGACACTTTTCGGACCAATTAGATAGCGTTTTTCACAAAAACTGCTCCGATCAACCCCTTCCGAGTGTTTTTTTTCAACGAATCCTCGCGTTGGACCTTAAAAACATCTTTTAAACACATCTAACGGTTCGGATCGTCGAAATTTGGTCCGAAAAGTGGAGGTCCGCAACTTAGGGAGTTGAGGGATCCCTCATTAGATCACCATTCTATATATATATATATATATATATCCTTCTCCTAAAGGATCCCATTGGAAGGCCAAAATGCAGGAGTCAACACAAAAGAATGAGGATCTCGAGCGGTCACCGAACAGGTAAAATAGGTTCGCGGGTCAGGATTTGACCTGGGTTTCATTCGTGGGTCATAACCTTCTTTTCCCATTATGCTTTTGGCCAGACGATAGAGAGAAAGGAGAAGAAGCGATCGACGAAGAAGCAACCAGAGGATAAGAAGGAAGAAGAGATCAAAGAAGAAGATCGCAGCGTACATCCAACCGAACCAGAGGAGATCAATCCAACTGAAACTAGAGGAGAATGGCATGGCTCCCCACACTTGCAAGAAGGGAATTCACCAATAGTTATATTTCATGAAAAAATAAGCTAACAGTTAAGGCACATTCATAAATACTCAAATAACTGTTAAGTTAGGGGTTTATTTGATAGTTGTATTGCTACCTAAGGGTAGTCTTGTACATTTACCTTTGTTCATATATATAGTGGAATGAGAAAGGGGGAGAACCACAACCTCAGATTATTTACGTCTTCTCTGTCTCCAACTTCACATGGTATCAGAGCTCCGATCTCTTGTAGAATGGGCTTCGTAGGAGACTGACGTTGATCTTCCCTCCATTGATTGTCGAGAGTTCAACTGGGTTTGCTTCGTCGACCACGTACGAGGGGTTCTACTGTTGATTAGAGTAGGAGGGTTCGACAGTTCACGTACGAACTCACTGGGTCTGCCTCGTCGACCACTCCTGACCACCGTTTGACCTTCGTCGTCCTCCGGCGACCACCGTCTGGCCTTCGCCGTCCTCCGGCGACCCCTGTACGACCTCCGGTGAGCTTTTTAGGTCACGGTAGACCCTATTTATGCTTGAAATGGACTCGAAATTGACTGGGTGTGCTCGAAATTGGCTGGGTCTCTTTCCTGTGCTCGATAGCCACTGGGTTTCTCTTCCCTGTGCTCGATTGCCACTGGGTTGTCCTTTTCGGCACTGTCTGCATCTATTTTTTCACTGGGTTTATCTCGGTTGGACTCGAAACTGCCTGGGCCCTTCTCAAATTGACTGGACTTGCTTCCTTAGGGTATCTCGGACGTCATTTGAGGTCTCTCTCTACTTTTTCCAGTCAGGTTTGTGAAGTTTAGTGCTGAACTCTGGTTGATACATCATTTCTGTGAGGTTTTTTGGCAGTCTGGTCCTCCTTTTCCCATTTCTTGAATATGCCAGAGGCTTCCAAAGGGGGTTCTGGTTGCTGCTAGCATAAGTTCTGGGTGTATTGGTATCCAATCACCATTTTTTTCTTGGAAAGTATTGGGTAACCTCTGTTTGCTTCAGGCTATTTGCATACTGTTAAGTCCTCTTCTTGAGGCGTTATAACAGCTTGTCACTGCCTTCTTCCGTTGGTATGATGGAGGCTTCCAAATCAACTCAAGTTGGTGACCTTTCTCGGGGGGAGTTACAAACTGCTAGTGCATCTACTGCTTCGTCTTCGCTTCCTTGGATCATAGACTCTGGTGCAACAGATCATATGACAGGTTGTTCCTCCTTTTTTGACTCTTATTCTACATGTTCTGGTAAGGATAAGGTCAGAGTTGCTGATGGTTCTTTATCTGCTATTTCTGGGAAAGGTTCTATTCGTTGTTCTTCAACCATTTCTCTTTCTTCAGTTCTTCATGTTCCCAATTTTTTTACTAACCTGCTATCTGTTAGTAGTCTTACCCAATCCTTGAATTGCTCTGTAACCTTTTTTCCTACACACTGTGTCTTTCAGGAACTGGATACGGGGAGAATGATTGGCAGTGGTAAAGCTTATGGG
>JAXBDA010007540.1:0-17297 GCA_036023075.1 Gaultheria prostrata
TATATATTTATTTATTTTTTATCTTTTTCCACGTGGCGTGTCCCCCGCCGTGTTTGTGTCCCCATTTTTTTAGAATTCCCGTGTCCCAGTGTCCGTGTCCGTGCATCATAGCCAGGAACAATAACTAGCTCATTAGACATCTCTCATGGCATCATATTTGGGTATGGACGTCAATGTGATGTTTTGCATGTTCTCCTGCAGATGCAGTTGGATTAGTTCTACAATGCTTCCTGTATTCTAGTGGCTATGTTATGTTTTGTGGTGTATTATTCCATAATTGATTCTTGCTGCTGTTGCTGAAATGCTAGGTTCAATCCAGCCCTCGAATAATGCTGCCAAGTTAACATCAATCTCTACAAATCCTTGCCAATCATGGTTGTCTGGCCGGGGCCCCGAGGTTCATATCGGAGTTGGTTGTGATTATTGTGGGGTAAGGCCTATCCTTGTATTGCTTTTTGGTTCTTGCAATTTGAAACGACGAATTTTATACTTGTAAATTGTGATACTGATTACCTGATGGTCACTGTTGATACATCCCATAGTATGTCTTGTGATGGCTGTTAATGGGAGTTTTTTTTTTTTTTTTTTCTTTCTGGTACTTGTCAAATTGATGTGTGGATGATCACTAAATATTTCTGACGTCCTTTTGTGCCCATTCTCTCCATGGAGTGTTCACTTATGAGTCTATGCCCGTTACCTTTGTCTTGGTAAATGAATAAGTATTATACAAGAGCAAAGATTACGCATCAAGAAGAGTGTTGGTGCGGCTCTTCCGGTGTCATGTAGCCAAGTTGTGTGTTACCCACACTACGTGACAAGCCATCACTTTACCTCGCATCGGGTTGCTCATAGGCTCATGTGTGCCGCTGCAAATGGCCTCATAATCCCTCACCCAAGAGGGTAGGCTAGGGCCCTAGCTGGTCACCATTGCGGCAAGCTCGCTGGCTCGCCTCAACAAGCTCCGGTTTGCCCCCGCTAAGGTTATACCTAACTAACAGAGCAACCATCCTTTGGCTCTGACCGGGGTTTCTTGGGCTCAACACTTACTCTCTACAAGCGGCACCCATGATATTCGTCAAACTAGGTTGAGAGCACTACCTAGTACTGTATCCGCATCATCACAGGACTTCTTGATTAGAGGCTAGTGTTAAGGACTAGCTCGTTGATGCTGTGCAACACTTTATTTCTGCAAGGCCATTCTCGCCATGGCCTACCTTGTGGAGAGAGACACGAGATGACTAGACAGACGTAAACGAGTTTTGATACCGTGGCTGTCATCTCGTAACTACTATTGCAGCTCCCTTGATACAATCCTCTGATTCTAGTCAAGTCTACTAGTAGAAACACCTAGTAGAAACACCCACTAAGCACTTGACCATGAACTTAGCCACAGGATAACACCATCTCTCATCTCTCTCCCATTTCGCCCAGCCACTAGTACTCCACCTTGCCCCCTCACTCCCTTCCCCCTCCACTATCCCTCCTTCCAAATTATTAAATCTCATAGAACCATCGGTTAGCACATAATAATACTCCATTTCATTTTAAACTAATTTTTTTTCAGAGATTAGGCAAGTTTTTGCTGATTCAAGATCACGACGACATTTGTGTCGGTGGGTTTGATGGTGAATTTGTAATATGGAGGTGTGGCGGTTCATGATTTTGCCGCCTATTGTGGTGGTAGGTTGTGGAGACTGAATGTGAAGGTGGTTAGTGGAGATGGTTTTAAAAATGGAGGGGCCAAACCAAGTTGTGCAACGGTGGTCAGATGGCAGTGGTAATATGAGAAGAAGAGGGGGGAGAGAATAAAGGAAGAAGTAAATAAATTAATTGAGTACTTGGGATGAGGAGGTAAATTGCGTATGTATCCATTGATAGTTTCTGTTAACAACAATACTTAGAAGGATGCTTAAGATTAACATAAAATGATTATTGCCTTCTACAAGCCGGTTTGGGTCGGTTTTCATTTTGACCCATCACCACACTGATTGAGTTTAGATTTTCTAGGCCAGATTCTGAAGCCTAGCCGCCCAAAACCGTCCAAATCGCTATATTGGATTGACAGGTCGGTTTGGCTAGTTGGACGGATTGGGCCATCTCATTTGTGGAAAGGTTTCTTCATCGTGATTGAAAAACTTTGGATTTGATTGTCATGCAAACATCAAGAGCATAGTAAAATATGGGGAGAGAGTGGTGATCCATTTAGGGTGAGATTGGTGGGAAGAACTTCATGTTGGACTTCTTTGTTAGGTTTTAGGTTGACTACACGACCAAAAATTGAGTGAGCTCATGAAGCCTAAGAAGCATACTAGCATAGACACCTAAGAAAGTTGTGCCCTCTGTAAGCCATCGGAACTCGCTAGATACTATAAAACACTAGTCCAAGCATGTCCTGTATGTTTTTTTAGCACCTTACACTCTTCGGACACGTGGTTTAGAATTGGACACTCTTCGGATGACTGGGAATGCACATTTCTGTTTCACATATTGGGACACTAATAAGACATAAATTTGCACCCATCGCTTGGTCTTTTTGGTAATGGAATATGTTGTCCTTTTAATTTAACCCAGTGTTTTGTTTCATTTTTACCAATCCATGAATAACGTACTTGCATATGCACAAAATAAATATATAAATACTTATTTTTAACTTGTCCTTTAACATATCGGGTTCTCCATTTTCGTGAAATCGGCGCATCTATGTCATGTCGTGTGTCCTTGTCCAAGCTAACACGTAACCAAGTATTTCCTGGTGTCTACGCATGCAGGCTGCGGCCACTTATTAGACTAATTTTAGGGGAGCGAGGGAAAATTGTGGAACTAATAATCTAGCACGAATTCCGTACAAACCGAGCAATTTGGTTTGGTTTTTTTGTTGCATTGTCTTGGTTTAAAAAATAGGAAACTAAACCAACAGTTTGGTTTATAAAATTTTGCTATTGGTTCCGGTTCCAAACCAATCCCAACCGTTATGGCACTTGTATACATATACCTTCATACATGCATGCGTTGTATGATAATTTTGTTGGATTTGATGATTTTAGTGGAATTGGTTGAAAAAAAAGTTTGATATGTGATTTTATTTTCTGTGACTTTTGAGTGCTTTGAATAGTTTGTAAATAGGGTTTCTCAATTTGAAATGAACTGTACTTCAAAACCAGCTCCGAACCGTAGTCTACTGGTTTGGATTGATTAGGTTGAATCGGTTCTATGAGTTTCACGGATTGGTTTGGTTGAATTGGTTCTATAAGTTTCACAGATCGATGCCGTTCACCAAATCTCAACCTGTAGAAAATTATTATTATTATTTTTTATCAACATTTTTTGGTTCTTAGTTAACCACAAAACAGTTTGAATCCGGTCCATGCTCTAATTTTGTGAGAACGTGAGTTCTGTACTGGTACTAGATTGTGCCAGATCCTTCAAATCAAACACATGCAAATCTTCCTTCTACTATTAATGCAGATGTTTCCTATAATTGGGGAGCGATACAAATGCAAGGACTGCAAGGAGAAAATGGGCTTTGACCTGTGTGGAGGCTGCTATAATAGTTCCTCCAAGCATCCAGGCCGTTTTAATCAGCAGCACACGCTAGAGCATAAACTTGAGAATGTCGGACAGCTGCATCTCGTAGCCAATTTAGCCTTGAGGCGCGAGACTGATGAGAATGAATCTGATTCTCCATATGACATAGGTTTTAGTCTTTCAGCATCCTCCTCAGATGATACTTCAGAAAATGAAGAAGATGCCCACTCCTCCATCTAAAACCATTTGCAAGTTCTCAATGTTCGACCCATAGTTGGAGGCATCTTGAGAGCTCCAGTCATTTGTTCGAGGTACATAGTAACATTATTAATGGTGGTGTTTTATTCAGCCCATTTGATGGTTGGTTTTATGTGCAAGTCCTGAACAATATTGACTCTTACATTACTTGTTACTATTGTCTATGAAGTATATGAGTAAGCTGAAGGAAAGTCTGTCAAAATCTTTTGTACATTTGTTCCGGGAAATCCCCATAGTGTTGATATACTTGCAACTCATCAGAAAACTTTTGATGGATTCCTTGGCCACTCGTGATCTATGAAGCTCAGACATTTGATTTAGTACAATATTGCCGGCTAACTTCTGTCGGAGCATGTGAATGTACAATATTGCCCTATCATTGACCCCTCCTACTTGTAGAGTGTATTCACATGCATTTTTTTTAAACTTTATAGAAAATAAAAATGTTATACACGCATATTTGTTTGTAATCACATGTATATAATATGTTTTTTGATTTCGGAGACTACTTGTAGAGTGTTACGTATAAGGCTAATTCTATATGAACACAAAATTATTACTGTAGCCCCATTTTTTTTCTGCACCCATTGACTAATTTAATGGCAAACAGTATATGCTATTGACGAGAAAAGATTTTGGAGCAAATGGTGTTTGAAGATTTATCTATGATTTCTTGTGAAAATTAAGTTGAAATTTTCATGTGTTTGCCTATTTTTTTACTCCCTCCGTCCCTTTTTAAGTGTGTTATCTGGGAATTCCAACTATTTTTCTCTCACATCAACTTTTACATCTACTTTCCATTACTTACCATTATCATATAATAATACCCACTAACTTTTGAAAAAGGAATCTACTTTTAAGGGCAAAATAGGAAATGTACCCACTAACTTTTCAAAACACACTTATTAAGGGACAACTCAAAATGGAAATGTATACACTATAAAAGGGACGGAATGAGTAATATCTAAATTACTACTTTTAATTAGATTAATAATTTCAGTGAAGTTGTGAAAACTCAATTCCGAAAAAATTCTAGAGGTGTTTTTACAAGGACCATGTTCCGATTGTGATTAATAGGGTAGGGTTCACAGCTCCACCCAAGCCCAAACGCCATCCCCAAAAGCCTTTAATTTTGTTGAAGTAGTAGTTGTGCAATATTACTATTGTAAAGGTGCATGGTATAGGGTTGGAAAAAAAGTTTAAATGAATTTAAATCCATATATTTTAGAAATTTTCTTTGTGAAAGTAAATTAAAATTGAAGCTTCATGAAGAAGAAAAGAAACCGTAATTCCTTTGGATTTATGCTTACATGTACATTTGACTTCAAAAAAAAATTTAAAAGTTTTTTCAAGCTTTGTAATAAAAAAAAAATTCATAAATTTAAAACCAAATGTATGTATGTGTTAATTTTGGAGGCACGCGTAATGAGAAACATGTATAATAACTTGATCTCTAGTAACTAGTTTTGATTAGGAATATGTCTTTTAAATTGATTTTAGAATGGTATTGATGTCCTACGATCATTCTAAAGAGGTAAAATGGGTAATGAAATAGGTTTAGAAGCTGATATATACTTATTCCGTCGAGTTTGAGTTGTAGCAGACAACCAAACCAGAGGGAAGGTAAATGCAATTTCTAAAACGTGAGGGGATGTATTTGCTATTGTTAGAAACCTCAGGGAGGTAATCTCTATTAATTTCGAAAGTAAGGGAGAGTGGTGTTATTTCAAAAACCTCAGGCGATGTCTCTGCATTAATCAGAAACCTCCCAATTATTGTTGAATTTATACATCTAGTTTAACCTTTAAAGCATAGTGTACGGCATGACTGTTATTGAATGTGGAGGTTGCTACTTGCTAGTACTGTACACAAAGCCATATATGTTACGGATTTGGGCCTTGTCACGAATTTGGGCCTTCCCTCCCCACTAATCAGGCTAAGAGTCACACCCTAGCAAGTAGCAACATGCTCGCCCTCCCCTAAGGCTATCATAAGATATGTGATATGCTTCAACGTATCCAACATAGAAAGAAGAAGGAGAAAAACCAAAACATCTATGGAATAACTTGTTACTTTTGCAATGGATTATACAATGTATACATTAAATAGAAGATCGAAAACTTCAAATTCCCAAGTCAAGAACACCGTAAATTATATTTTCCGTGGCGTTAATCGTTTATGGTATTGGTTCATCCCATACTGGAGATTTCGTAGTAGAATCAGAGTTTTTCCAACCAGGTGAGATGTTTCCTCTCTCCATATCATATACCTACCACTTATCTACCTTTTCACTAGTAAAATATATGCAATTTTCCCTGCATCCCATTTTGCTTGCATTAACTGACATACAACAATTAGCACCCACAAATAATGTTCTTTTCCCAATACTCTCCATCTTCGCCCATGAAAGTCTATCGTACTGAAGCCGATAAACATCCACATTTTTCACGATGTGAATAGATTTTTTAGATATAAGAAAAACCAAAAAAAATCTCCGTTGGATTTAATCAAATATTCCTTGAAATGCATTGAAGGAATACTAGGAACAGCCCTGTTTGTGCTTAAACTTGTGATGCTGAAATGGGAATCGATTTTCTCCATAACTGCTAGAGTTCCTTGCAAACTCAATGCATAGAACTTTCCTTTGAATGCAATGGCATTGGTGAATTGCATGAGTTGGTGGTTTGAAGAGTAAGGCTCCACAAGGGTGCTGTCTTGCTTGAACCATTCATATTTACCTCCTTTGTCATAAAATGCGAAAGCCGGTTTTTGAATGCCTATTAAGATCATCACAATACAATTGTTGGTCATGAAAATACAAAAACATAGTCTTTTTTTTTTGTGTGTGCAGTGGATTTCTTTTCGATTTTGATCGTTCTTTCGGACTTTTAGTTTCGTATAGTCAACAGAAACCTAGAAGGGGAACTATTTTTGGCAGAAGGTTAAAAAAGTCGTCCAAAAAGGATAGAAGCCTAGAAGGTAAAGCAGAAACTTAACAAAAGAACACAAAAGATTATGTCAAGTGCTATCTGTCAATTGAGTAGCTTTTGTTACAAAATATTGATCCAAAACTTTGATCAATAGCTAATTGCTAACCCATGTTCAATTGAGTAGATTTTTCCAAATAGATTAAAACATCAAGTTTATAGAATAGACAAGTAAATTGAATGAACGGGATAATGCATACCTGTTAGAACCATCACAGTGCAAATACTGTTGTAATCTTTAGGTGATGAAGACAGGGCAACATGCTTAAAAGGAACAGTAATTCCCCAACGAGAAAAGTGATGTTGAAAATGTCAGGAAGGTATTGGGAGTCGTCGCGACATTGATCAGTTTGACCGTTGTCATTGATGGAGAGCAGAGGAAATGGTGTTTTTCCAGTGGGGTTGCATTGTTTTGGTGGTAGTCGATATGACTTGGTGACATTACCCCCATAGCTAATGTTTTGCATAAGTGTTTAGTTTTTGGCAAGTAGGGTTAGTAGTTGGCTTGGAAGATCTGGCCAGGACCTTGGGTTTTTTGTGGGGTTTTTGTAGAGTGGGGATTGCTTTCCTTTTTTTGACTTTAGACCCATTTTTTATGAGCACAAATGAGACTGATGGGCATAGTTTTGAGTTCCATTTGGGACAGCTGAAATAGGTAATTACAGGCTTTTCCTTCAAGTTTTAGTACCTTCTATATTACTATGTAGTATAGACATCACATGAGGTCTAGATGAGTAGAATTTAAAAAATAAAATGAATCATTGACTAGGGGCACATTCTCAACTTGGGGCGCACACATGGATTTTCTTTTTCCCTTTCATGATTCTTTGAACATTCCCTTCCACAAGGCCACGGTGGTGGATGTAGAATTTGTGCTTGCGAAGGACTTCAAATGGAGCCTCCACTAATGGATAGTGGGATTGGTCTTTCAGAATTAGTTGAGCTACGAGAAAGTTGATCCGCGTGGACACCTGATTATGGTTAAAAAATATATAAAGTAGGTTTGGTTAGTAGTTTATCACAAAATTGAATCAGTCCTGTCCATGCTCGATCACCTTACAATTAGTGAGACCGGGATGCCAATGGCACCCGAAAGTGTTGGATCCGTTTAATTAATAGCAGCAGTTTCTTTATTCTGGTTTTGAATCATGCCGGTTTTGCTTTGGGTTTGGTGTAAAAAAATACCATCATCAACACAAACAGGATAATACCCCAGCCCTGGTCCCCAGGACTTCTTATTTACCAAACGTAAAATTAAACTATTCATGTATGCATTACTCAACACTCAAGTTCAACCAAGGCTACAAGCATAGCGGTTATCTCCTAGTTCTTCCATAAGCGAGACTAGGGTTCAAGTCTTGGCAGAGGCATTTTGGGGTTTAGGGCTATGGATAGCTTCTAGACGCCCTCTGGACTAATTCACTGACTTCCCCGGCTAACCCCCACTGATGTATATACAAGTTCTTTTCTTACTACATTGTAACCATGCAAAAGTGATTTTGCATTATTGTTGATTTGTTTAGTTTCTTTTCAAATATTTTATATTTCTGTTGCTGGTATGAATTAAATACCTTCTAAAAGTTAAATTGCTTAGTTATTTTGCTTAACTATGTTGAATGGTTGAATGATAAAGGATATACTCAAAAAAATAAAGAAAGGTTATAGAAGGTCGACTTTAAGTTTTACTTAAATAGCCATCATGTTTGAGAAACTTATTTATGTCTCCATTCTAATTGGTTTGAATAATTAAGTTGGCGTCCTCAAGTTCAGATAAACCCCAAACCATATTTCTCTTTCCTAATTTTACAAATAGACTTACTCGATGACCATGTATCCTCACCACGAATCCTAAGCGCTACTTGCCGAATCCACGTATATCACACCCTTGCATGATCGCCAAGTCTTGAATCCCCAAGCCTTCCAAATGTATTGCCTTTCGAACTCCACGAAAGGGCTTCGATAGAAAAGTGTTGATTTAAAGATGAACAAAGAAACCCTTTGAAGATGATCTTGAACTCACGACATTCGATAGCCTTCACGAATCTTCAAAGTTCATGAACCCTAGTACCCAAAAGTGATTTTTCAGAGGGAGAAAGTATATGGGTTGAAATATGGCTGTTGTGGTTAAAAGAAAAGACCTAATCGATCTGATTTTATAGTTGCTGAATCGGGCATTTTTGCTCGTTATTTTGCTCGAGCCAAATATCCAGCAAAACTAATCAGTTTGTTTTGCTTGCAGAGAGCCTTGAAATGCTTGAGCCAAACTTGAAGCATCCAACTTTTTCTTCAAAATGATCAATGCTTCTTGGCTAAAAGCTACCGCACTCGAATAAAAAATACATAGTGAGGCGATTCCTTTCCACACCTAAAACAGACACCCTAAAAATAAATACCGAAAATTACAGTGCCACTAAAATACAATACACGACAATGTATATGTTTTGGGCACGGACTTGCCAAAATCAAAGGAAGCTCGGCCTATTGGGCTTACAATCTCCCCATTTGGCACTTCCATGACAAAACATACTAAACACTAAAAGAGAATGATTAGGAAACCTACAAGCTACACCACAAACACAAACACTTCACACATTGTTAGTGTTAAGCTTCTCCCCCTTTTTGTCACGGAATGACAAAGGAAATAATAATAGCCATGAATATCAAGGGATAATAGTGTGCAATTAAGAAAAGCATGAACAACCATGAAACATAGGAACCAGCCAGAGTCAGCAAATGACAATGCACCACAATAAACGACAGCAAGAGTCATAAACTAGCCATAATAACGTGCTGAATTAGATGCTATAATTAAGAATGATAGTAGAATAATTTAGTGTCAAAAGAGATATTATGAAATTTGGAAAGATTTAGGCCAACACAATCCCCAAACAAGTATTCCTAAAGATAGAATGAACGCCCCTCCTTTTTAAAAATAAATAAATATGCATGTATATAAATGACAGAGCCACCCTGTTTTAGTTATTTATGAAATTTTTTTCTTTAAAGATCAAAATAATAATAATAATAGGACTCCTTAACACAAATCATCCATCCAAAATAAAATTTCTCTCAAGATCAAGCACAAGTGAAACAGGCTGATGGTTATGGGATTCAATGAGCACACATAAAGTATAATGCACTGACACATCTTAAATTCAAATAGCAAGAATATACTTAGACAACAGATGTATCACGAGTCAAGCACCAATGACAAAAGTGAGTGTGTGAATCACGTCAGATTATAGCGAGATCAACTCAACACAAAACTTAGTTTCTCATGTAGGCATGGAGTGTCAAGATAAACTCCCTTCAAGAAGTCAAACCAAGCCATTTTATTGGATAGTCAATGAGCCAAGACTCCCCCTCAACAAATACTTATTGAATTTTCATCAGCCTCCCATGCATCAGATGACATATTGTATTCATTGACATAGTCAAATTCTCATATAGTGGTTGTGCAATGTCGTGGTCCCTTAAGCTTTCTAATTGACCCTTGTAGCAAGCTTTAAGCCAGTGACACCCAAGCCAAATGGCCATAGGGCACTAGGTGTAGAGAGCACCCCAAGGAGCTTAATTACTCGAGTAAAAAAGGCTACAAACCCAAGCTAACCAAGTTAAAGAAAAGGAACCGAATCACATCATACTTTTCAACTAAACACCAACGACAATATCCCTTTTTAATATTAAACAAGCTACCATGACAATATCATAAATGCATAGCGGTCAATCTCAAAGGAGTTACACAGGACACATGCCAGCTACATGAGAAATGGTAGTCAAGCGCTAAGGAGCTGGATATAGCTGACGTGAATGAAGTGTAAATCATAGAACATGACCCATAATACATTTGATTTCTAGAATATCATCCAAGCTATATTGAGAAAAAAAATGAACAAACATACACAATATAGAAATGCTCATAAAAACCAATAACATTCAACTAGTCCACCGTGACGTCCAATGAGCGACGAACATAAGAAAATATTATTTTTATAATTATTATGATAATTAAAAAATAATTACAAAGGAAAGCAACATTGGGAACATATATTCAAATAAATAAAATCTTTTTGAGATTTTTGGTAAATGAAAAATGTTAACAAACTAAGCAATAAAAATATAAGGACCAACATAAACCACAACTCTAGGTAAACCATGAAAACCAACCTAGACTATGGGTATGAGACCGAGCCTTAAAAGGCAAAGTCAATGCCTCTGGATGATCCAGTGTCATTTAGAGGGATGGAATAGAGATCTGCACGAGGTCTCAAATTTGACTTCCTCACCCAAACAGGTCTAGTCATGATAATAACACTTTTTGCTTGAGTTTTCACAGTGAGTTTGTCATGATTTACATAGCCATGCACATGCTTACTACGATTTTCTCCATGTTTATGAGTCTTAGTTTTGTTGTGATGATTGTGGTGATGAGTAAGATATCCATGTAGTTGAAAACAATTAGGACGAATATGACCTTTAATGCCACAATAATAACAAACAAGAATGAATTTACTAGCAACATGTGTTTGAATGTATCCAACCATTTTAGCAAACACTTGAGGCTTAGCATTATTGAGACTATGTTTAGCTTTTACCTCGTCGCATTGAGTCCGGAATATTTTGGCACTTACCGAGACTTTCATATTCTTTTCATGAACCATATTTTCTCCTTTTTCTTGACTCAATGAATAGGCATGATATCCAAGCCCTATTCGATCACTGGATGGTCGTTGAATAGCAAGAATATCATCTAAAGCTTTAGACCTGCATTGAAACGCTTGAAAACACCATTAGCATTACTCAATTCAATAGATAAATCATGTAGTTTACCTTTGTTTGTTGTATAAAGTTCTTCAACTTCTTTCACTTTCTCGTAGAGTCGTACTACTTCCCTTTTCAGTTGCTCTCTCTCTCTTGAGTCATGCACTCTAAGGATTCTGACAACTCCTTTGCTGAAAACAATGCCCTTTCTAGATCATGACCAACTGCTTAATATTTTGCTTCATAATTTTTAAGCTCTCATTGTAGAGCTCATCGTAAGCCTCTTTCAGTTCATCGAAGTCCACAACCTTTTTTTCCACATCACTATCGACTATTCCCTCACAACTTAATTTTCCATCTATCTTCTCACTAGCCTGATGTTTGGCAGCGAAAGCTAAGAAATTCTTCCCATTATTTTCTTCATCTTTGTCACTATCCGACTTTCCACTATTTGAATTATCATCCCATGTTTTCACATTGTAAACTTTTTGTTTCATTCTTTTATTAGCACAATCTTCAACAAGATGCCCGTAACCATGACACTCGTAGCACTTAGTCCCAGAGGGTGATCCTTTTACTCCTTTTCGCTCCTTGCTATTAGAAAATTCAAATTTTCCTTTACTCTTCTTAAAGTTGTTTTCATTTTCATGATTCTTTTTCTTAAAGAAATGTTTGAAATTTTTCATAAACAAATCCAAAGCCTCCATATTCTAATTATCATCACTGTCTGATTCATTTGATTCATGTTGTTTATTAGAAAAAGCAATAGATTTTTCAGGGGCTTTTGTGAAAGTTTTAGTAGAAATAATATCCTGATCAAAGTGAGTGAGTTCATAGTTTTGAAATTGTCCTACTATTTCCTCAACAGACATCTCAGGTAATTTTCTCTTACTCTCTAAAATATCTACCTTAGTTTTACTCGATGACCGTGTATCCTCACCACGAATCCTAAGCGCTACTTGCCGAATCCACGTATATCACACCCTTGCATGATCGCCAAGTCTTGAATCCTCAAGCCTTCCAAATGAATTGCCTTTCGAACTCCACGAAAGGGGGCTTCGATAGAGAAGTGTTGATTTAAAGATGAACAAAGAAACTCTTTGAAGATGATCTTGAACTCACGACATTCGATAGCCTTCACGAATCTTCAAAGTTCATGAACCCTAGTACCCAAAAGTGATTTTTCAGAGAGAGAAAGTATATGGGTCGAAATATGGTTGTTGTGGTTAAAAGAAAAGACCTAATCGATCTGATTTTATAGTTGCTGAATCTGGCATTTTTGCTGGTTGTTTTGCTCGAGCCAAATATCCAGCAAAACTAATCAGTTTGTTTTGCTTGCAGAGAGCCTTGAAATGCTCGAGCCAAATTTGTAGCATCCAACTTTTTCTTCAAAATGATCAATCCTTCTTGACTAAAAGCTACCACACTCAAATAAAAAAATACATAGTGAGACGATTCCTTTCCACACCTAAAACAGACACTCTAAAAATAAATACCGAAAATTACAGTGCCATTCAAATACAATACACGACAATTTATATGTTTTGGGCATGGACTTGCCAAAACCAAAGGAAGCTTGGCCTATTGGGCTTACAAAGGTCTGAATTGAATTTCAAAAAGAATCTAACGGATCAGATGGAGTTTATCCTTAAACCATGCAACAAATTTATTGGTGGGAGGATTTGAATTCAAAAATGCTAACAAAAGATTAGAACCCATGGCCTATAAATTCAGAGGCCAAAGAAGGATTAGGGGTTCCTCAACCAAAAAGCTCACACTTACAAACCAGTCTTCTCAGAGTTCTATCCTTCCACTCTCGTGGATTTTTCATTTCAACGTTTGCTCAGCCCAGACTAGCATTCGTCCACTTTTATATTCCACTGTACCCCAATCTTTATTAGTTCTGATTAATAAAGTTTGGATTTTAGTTTATCTCGTTACATCCATTTTCCAAAATCGTTTGGGTAATTATAAGTCCTTTTCATTAAGGCACAACGAACCTATGTGATTCTACCCTTTGGATCACACCAATCACCTACTATACGAAGTCTAAGAGAAGGCACGAGACCTATCTCAACAATTGGACTGCAAGATATTTACGTTTAGGCCTTTGCGGTTTCCTTTATTTTTCAACAGCAGACAAACAATAGTTAATATTTTAAACTTGAATTACTTATTGAATGAACTATGTACAATCCATTATCTTCCCCATTAAGAGCATCCTCATCATAGAGGTCAAATTACCTGTACGCCACTTTAACGAGCAAAAAAAAAAGAAATGGCCTGACATCAGACTCTTCAATGGGCACCATTCGCCAAAGTTTTAACGTTGCAGCAGAGTCTCGCATCTTTAAGAGAGGCACTATTCACTCAACTATTACTATTTTATAATATTATATTTTCAAGAGAAATGATTTTCACACACTACAATAAAATGTGGCTTTACCAGCGGTAACAAAACCTCCGCTAAAAGGTGTACCATTCCCAGCGGTAATCACAAAATGCTAGAAAAAATGATTTTTTTTGCGGTTTTATGACCGATTTTATTTTTCTTTTACCGGCGGTAATTATAAACCGCCGCTAAAACAACTATTACCGATGGTAATCCAAAAAACCACCAGTAAAAACGTAAATTTTAAAATAAATATTTTTATTTTCTAAATATAACTAGAAGTTTGGATGGTCGGGTGGTTAGTTGTCGGGGCTCCACGCAAAGTTTCACGGGCTTGAAACCAGCAATTAAAGGACAAAAAAGTATTCCGAAAATAACCTTTACCGGCGATAATGAAACCATCGGAAAAAGTCGACTATTATTACCGGTGGTAGATTACCGCCGCTTATCTTTTTCAGATGGCCGTTTGGATGATGGGCGGTTTTTTGCCTTTTTACCCCCTGAAATACTTTTCCCAGCGGTTTTGGGACTTTTTCTGATGGTTTTCTAAAGCCGGGAATAGTCATTTTTGTTGTAGTGACACCCCATTTTTATCCTCAAACACTCTTTTTTTTTGTCTTTATTCATTTGAAAGTACCAAATTGACCTTCATAAGGAAAAAATGGCTCATGAGGTAAGGGTAATTTGGTAATTTCAAGATGAATAAAGATAAAAATGGAGTGTTTGGGAATAAAGGGGGTGTGAAAATCATTTCTCTATTTTCAATCAATAAAATACAATTCACTCAACCTTTTTCATTTTATTCTACTTGTCCAGGCAATAAAATGCAATGAATCCGGTTAGGTTTAACGCTCCTTAATTTTTGTGTAGAGTATGCACTTCTATATTTTGAGTCACAAATTTGTATAGGGAACACAATAATTTATAACTTTGAGCTGTCTCTTTCTACCTTGCCCTATTTTTATTGATCACAAAAATTCCAAAACATCCCCATAAAAGTTCGTAAACTACACTGTTGGAACAACGTTGTTGCAGTATGACCGTTTAAATATAGTCATTACAAATATGACCGTTAAAATAGATTTGGTAAGAAAATATAACACTTGAAAAATAACATTTAAATTGAAAAGTAAAAGCATAAGGAAATAATAGTTTAATAAGATGAAGTTAGAATAGAGAGTCCAATGCAGTGTAGTTTTAAAAAGTGAGTAACTAAAGTAGAAAAATGACTTTTTTGGTATAATTTGGTCCAACATTTACTGAGCCTAATATTGATGCTCTTAGAGACGTCAAAAGTAAGTTTAACAAATTGAGCTATTCACCAACTTCAATCTTAATTTCCTTTTTCATCCCTAGCGGTTAGCTCTTTCCTCAAAAAAATAACCCTGATTTTTCATTTTTAAGGTTTAATTAAATATTATGGATTCCCGCCTTTTTACAGTGGCATCGCCACATAGGATGGTCTATTTGCGTCAATGAACTTGGTGTTCATATAGTGTTGAGGTGCCCATTGCAGCGCACCTTTTATGAGTCCTATAGAGTCGTCACTTAGTTTTGGGAAACCAAGAAAACAAATAGAGATTCTGGATTCAGGAATCAAGGGTACATAAGGGCTGGCCCGTATCCACTCAATATAAAGCTGTTAAACTATTTTAAAAGACTAAACAAAAGAATTAATTAATCAGTCATTAAACAGATATATGTGACGACAGAAAATAAAACACACACGGGATAGGGACAAAGGATCATGCAGTGCAAAATACAACAATAACAACAACAATAACAGAACTCATCTAGTCCCCAATCATTGGGGGTATGAGCAGGGGATGATTGGAGACAAACCTAACCTTTGGCAATATGCACAAAGTGGCTGCTCTCAGAGTACCACTGAAATAGTGGCCCCCCTAAACCTCCAAGAATCGAGGAGCTACAGGGGCGTTTTGCTGCAGAACCATACCCTCAAATCAAAGCAGAAAGGCATCAGGGAGGGCAGACCTAGAGACCCAAATTAATTATTAAATAATATAAAATTATCTACAGTTATGCACATTGATGTGCCAGCCACCAAATAGCTAGATATGTCAGCCACTAGAATCAACAACTACAAAATTGATTAACTGGCAGACACAATAATGTACTGGCCGATATTCCTATTTCGATACCAGAAACAAAAAACACGAATAGATACGGGATCAATAAGTACCAACAGGATTAAACAAATAAGTTACGATCAATCGAGAGATTGTGTGAAAATCCCACCTCGATACTTGAGTTGCTCGATTACATAATCAAGACTTGATTTGCGCAACTTTTATAGATTAAAGGCATGAAAAACAGATGATCAATGTAGACCTCTTTCGGATTTGAAGGTTTTAGCTACTCTCTTGGTGTTTTCGCTCACAAAGTTGCTAGACTACGGATATAACTCAAAGTTATGTTAGAGTTGTGTGTTGTTGATGCTAGGTTTCGAACGTAGGGCTACGTGTATTAAAGATGATGAGAAGAGTGGTTGTATAATGTAGAAGCGAGGTTGAAAATCTGATTCTAAACTCATAGGGAGGGGTCTATTTATAGGGATTGAAGGTAGGGTCAGAGAAGAGTGGTTATAGGGATTGAAGGTAGGGTCAACTTTCTAATCCAAGTGGTTTAAATCCGAAATAATTTGTACATTTAAAGATACGATGATTTTACCCTCAGTGGGTCGAAAAATGAATGATTTCCGTAAAACACTCGTATCTCCCTCATTTCAAATCGGATTTAGACATATTATATATCGATAAAGAGGGTTCTGAAAGTAACAAAATATGGTGGAATCCAACCATAAAAATAAGAAAGATTGGTTTATCAAAAGTGGGCCGAAAGCAAACCAATTGACAGATTATCGGAGCAAACTAAGGCTAAAACACGTTTTAAGTGTCATGCGGCACTTCCCTCCCTAATTCTAAGGCATTCTCCATTCCTTAAGAGTTCCACATAGTTCATAAAGCATCTCATTCCTCATCAAAGCATACGAAATCGTTTCATCATCGGTATTCTGCACGTGGCGGAGCTTAAATTATCTATCGAGCCAAATTAGTACAAATATACGTAATATTAGTTTAATTCTAAAGGTACCGTCAGTATCTTATGAGTTGTGTTGGTATCATGAATCTATAATACAAAATTTAAAGGGAAATTTATCGAAATGGTCCCTCTAGTTTCACCCCAGTCTCGATTTCATCCCTCTAGTTTCAATTTCACTCTAACCAACCCTGTAGTTTCAATTTTGGTCGATTTGAGTACAATTGATAACGGCCGTTAGGTTAAAGATAACGGAAATTGCAATTTCAGGGTTTTTGAAGGGGCAAATATGTTTTTTCGCCCCCCTTCTTCCC
>JAXBDA010007541.1:0-17297 GCA_036023075.1 Gaultheria prostrata
AAAGGGCAGTGCAGAGGCAGCTATTCTTTCTAATAATTCTGTTGCGTTTCAATTCTGTTATTAGTTAGTTACGGAATTGATTGGTTGTATTCTTGAATAATGAGCGGGAAAGGTAGTTACAATTGGGAGGAAGGGAATAAGTAGTGCAAGTGGGGAAGGAGAGAGGTATCGAATTAAACTGTAAAGAAGAACATTAGGAACGAGAGTTTCCTTCTGTTGGGACGATCGAGAGCTCCCACTGTTACTTTCATTCTTCTGTATCTCCATTCTCAATAAAACTCCAGATTTCTTTCTCTTCTCAATTCTTCTTTTTTCTGAAACTTCTTGCAAATTACATACAACTTCCATCAGTTGTATCATTTGTTCGGATGGATTTTACTGTGGAAGGAATCTAAGAGATGAACACTTTCAATCTTTAATACAAGCTTGGATGGCTTGGCTTTTTCCGACTAATAAGTTCCCAGACTCAACGGCGACGATGATTTCGGGGATAGAGTCCATTATCGGAGGTTTACTGTTTTCTGTTTTTTTTTTATTGTCATTTATGTTTGTTATTTTAATGGAGATTATCATTCCCGCCGGCCCGGAATTTGCTTTACTCTTCGTGGGTATCATTTACATGTACTCCGTTAAAATTCTTCCCAATCGATATGGATAACCTGAAAGTTGGGGACTATTTTTTCCAACGGATTGCTTCGGATGGGTTTGTAACCCTGATACGTGACTAACCACACGTGTTAGCTAGTTACTTAAACTGCCTGTGTCATTTCTTTCAGTTGTATTCGGTTTCTGTATCTCAATTTCTGTTTTCTTTTGTTAGCCCGTAACTGCCTTTTGGGCGGGAAAGTCTGTTAGAGGGCCAAAGATGATTAAAAGGGGAGGGGGCCATCTGTTTGGGGCATTCTGAATTTGCTGTTGTGATTGAGTGGGCGAGAGACCCTCTTGTAAGCTTCTTGGACGAGAGTTCCATAGATGCATTTACCCAAAACACCATTATCACGTTTAATCAATTGATTCCCATTCCGGTTCCATTTCTTCTCCAATTCTACTGTAAATTTAGGCTGTTATATAGTTGGTTTGCTATCAAACCCTTTGGGCAGATTTCTGAGTTTCAAGAAAGGGAAAAAAAAATCGTTACTATGAGCTTTAGAATTCAAGCTGAAAAAAATGGGGTAGGAAGAAGTACATTGAGATCTTAGAGTTGGAATCTACAAATCTTTGCCTAAGCCGCTGCGCACTTTTAAAGTATTGTTTGTCTATACTCAGTATATTCTCTTCCGATCCATATGGACACCCCGAAAATAGTGGTATTTCTACCCAACCTAAGGTTCCGGATTGGGGTTTTGTTACGTCCTTTGGGCAATTTTTGAGTAATTATCCTTTAGTTAAAAAAAAAATGTACATAGAGTTTTTTTTTTTTGTCATTTGATATACATCAACGGAGGGTTAGTGAGTTAGTCCAGAAGGGGATCTAGAAGTTAGCGATAACTCCAAACCCTAAACGCCTCTGTTGAGACTCAAACTCTGATCTCGCTTATGGGAGAATCAGAAGATAAGCGTTAGGCTACAAGCCCTTGGTTGTACGTAGAGACGAGGCAGGACAGGATCGTCTCATTTTTATAACCATTCGAGTCCATTTTAGTTTTAGACCAACAATTACTAATTAGTTGGTGCTCAATCATTATATCTGAATCATAGATCCCTATTCATGGGAAAATATTTAGTACCGAATATTAGCATTGATTTGCACACCCTTTTTCTATATTTTTATTTTGGTTTAGAAGAAATTTGCGGCACCTACAAAATTCCGGAGGCATAACAAAGATTTTATTACAAAACACAGGAATAAATCAAAGTTATCAAAATCTAAGACACAAGCACAACTATTAATATAATTGTAGAGCATCTATAAGGGAAACCCAACTAAAACTATAAGCAGATAACCCAAATGAAATCAGAGCCCAAGGATCAGTCATTCGATAGCCAACGCCGACACTTATGGCGCAAGAGACCAGTGCGTCGGCAAAAGCGTTACCGTACTCTCGCAACCACAAACAAGGACGCCACTCCTGTCCTGTGCAAGCTCCCACTACTACAACGAGTTCTGGACGCGGTAAAGCAACTCTGACGAAACAAGCAAGATCACGCATACACAGTGAGCCAAATCACTCCGAGAATTAAACACATAACTAAAACCAAATAATTATAACATCATCGTCCTTTGGGTTTCAGGCCAAGACCGCTTGACCAACCCCTTTGGGTTTCTGGGTTAGCGGAATTAAAAGCGGAATTTCATCTCTCTTTCTTGAAATTACCAAGTTTATTGGAGCCTAACAAGCCCTAGACTCTAGATTGTATAGTCCAAAACTCCATAACCTTCTTTCATTTTGCTTGGGCTATGATATAGGCCCAAATATGGATCGATAGTCATGTTTAGAGGGCTTTATAAAGTTTCTGTGCCGATGTCCATCCCATCCTTAATCCAGGTATGCTGGATCGGGTCTGCTTAATGAGGAGTATTCAGGCTGAGTTTTCCATGATTTTATGGGATTTCACATTTTATCAAACGGAAAACTCAGCACTGTTTTATTTTTCTCTTCGTACAGGACCCCACGAATTCTGAAAAGTCAATACTGATACCCGATTGAGATGATTTTTTACAAAACCCATACAAAATCGTTCTAAGAAAAATCAGTGGTTCATACCATCTTTTCGGGACTCAGAGTGGACCCCACAAAAAACATATGTGCAAGATCAGTGTTATCAAACATTTTTTGTTTTCTTGGGTGTGCTCAATCGCCATTTAAGCTTGGCTAGCTGTGGAGCAGAGCCCCTAATATATTCATTGTGAAAATGATCGCAGAAAGACAGTACCCTATGATAATCTTTTCACGGTTACTCGCAACTCATCTTATGTGTTCATACTTGTCGAATGATTATTCCAACCAAACTTTGTGCCGAAGAGGCTCCGCCCTCTTCACCCTGGGCTATTGCTCTGCATCCCCAACAGAAATTGCCAAAATGAGTTGATCCATGTTGCATGTTCTCCTTTTCTCCCGAACTTCTCTAGTTACTTATCATTTCATTTTACAGTTGGCCCGTTTGTTTGACGAGACTAATAGTGATGACTGATGACACAATAATCTCATATGTAAAATAATAACCTCGTCAAAATAAAAGTGTTAATAGAAACAAAAACTCTATTTCTTTATTTGATAATTCATAGTTTGTGAGAAAATATTTTGATGAAAATTAAATTTGGATAGCAAAAAATTTAACCGAACTCCAAATTTTTAGTCTGGTAATAAGATCTTCATCTGACCCACTGTTCAAAAAATAGATGTTCATCGGATCAAAAAATTGGGTCCTAGTTAAAGAAATGGATTTGAAATTGGCATATATTAACTTATAAGCAACAATTGCGGGTTTTATTTGGCTTGTGAAGCCTGATTCGGCTTGGCGCTAACAATTCGGGGTTCAACCTAGACAGGTGTATTCCACTAATTGTTGATTTTTACCCTAAGTTATAAACACATGCTATAAGCAACCGGTGTAGCTGGTACTTCATGCTTCATTTGATACATAGTGGAATTGTTGTGAGTCGTAGATATACAAAACTACCAATTACTCCTAGGAAACCAAGTAGAAATCTGTCTCTCTTTTTTGTGTGTTCTTTTTCATTCTGTTTTTCACGTTTTGTCTGTTTACGTAGTTTAGTCTATTTCTCAACAGATTGAACCTAAGCAGACTAACCAAAGGCTTGTAGTATAGCGGTTATCTCACAATAGAGACCAGGGTTCGAGCCTCGCCAGAGGCGTTTGAGATTTAGTGTTATGGATAGCTTCTAGACCCCCTCTGCACTAATTCAATAACTCCCCTGATAATCCACTGATGTATATCGAAGAAGAAAAAAGAAAAACTAAGCAGACCCAAATCTCAATTTATGACCTTGTAAAAGAGTGGAAGCAACCAAATAATTTCTGCTTCCAAATGCTATAAAGATAACTTTTCACCAAACACAGTCCCAAAAGGTTATTTCACTATCTTCTTTTCCTTCTAATTTATCCATACCAAAGGGAAATCAATAACTACCACTTTTTGCTTCTTTTCTTCTCTCTCCTTTGTTTCCTAACAAATTCTTTTTAAGTTCTTTTTTATATATGTACACAAAAAGTGCTCCATTTAAGTCCTCGTTCCACTAACTCAAAAAGCCAAAAGCCAGCTAATTACGTTTTTCGAGACAGGTCATCCCCACACAATACATCACAAAAAAAACCACAAAAAAACAAAAAAGTCAAAGTTAGTGGCACACCCCTAAGTCTTTTTCATTAAAACAAGTGAAGAAAATCAGAGATGCAGGGAGTATTCAACACATCCTTACCTGTTCTAGTCACTACCAGTCTACCAGCAAGAATTAAGAAAGTAGTGTGTGGGACAATCTGCAGGACAAATGCACATGGACTAAACCTAACCACCATACCAAATATACCCTATTTTCCATGGCATCTTTAACAGATAGGCACCATATTTTAAATATAATTAAGACACCAAAATGTTTCAGCTAGAGATTTCTGCAAGCTGATCATTTTGAGGTGTTGGGATTATGCATGTAACACGCAAGCACGCGCATACACACACACAAATTAGCGTGTGTATCATCTGTGTTACATGACCAAAAAACAGGTATCATTACGGGTGCTTATCGAAGAAAAGGATTCATCAAATCCTTAACTCAAGGGCATATGTAGAGAGTTGCGATGAAATCATACCTTTTCAATCCAGTATGGCGTTTAATTTCTAAGATAAGATGTGCTTAGAAACTGTTTTAGATACGTACTCCAAAATCTTACTCAAATGTCGCAACTACAAACTCTTACTCTAATGTCAAGTGTCTGACACGGTTACATCATCCATTTTGAAGAAATACATGCCGCATAGGATATCACCAAGACACTTCTGTTTACCAAATCAAGCTACTCGGGTAAATTGAGAGAATGGTTGGTTTGAATACTTGATGATTTCTACCTAAGCATTTTGAACAGTTGCTTCTCACACTCTTACACTCTTGTAGAGGGGGGGGCAACTAAACCTCCACATCATGTATGAACCTCGAATTTACAAAGAGTAATGATAATAAACAAAGAGAAAACATGAGATTAGCAGTGGAAAAAGTAAAATTCCTTTCTTTTTTGGCTGAGAGGTCCGAAACTAGAAAGAAAATGAACCAAATTTTCAGGAAATAACTAAATGATTTTCAGTTGGTAACCAAAAACATGAAGTAGTAGTATTCTTCTTCTTCCATTTTCCGGACACACCAAAATTTCAAACATAGTACAAGAGAACAACCAACAGCTGCGTCGAGAAACAAGACTGAATTACCCCCCCAAAAAAAACAGCTGCGTCGAAACTAATAACAACAGATAGCAAGCATAATGAATCTGCAGCAGAATGATCATTTAAACCTATTAAAATGGGAAAGAAGATTGGTATTCCAATAACAAATGCAAGTCAAATATATTACTACTTAAGAGTTTACGTACTCTTCTAATTCGCAAAATGGCACATGGACAAAAATTAAGTTAAGCCTCCTCATCTCTAGCACCAGCTATGTATAAATTTCAACAAATGTATAAAATGCAGGATCAATTACCAATCTGGCAAGTATCTCTCAAAGCAAAGTAAAAATAACCATGGGAATCGCATACCAGAAGCATGACAAGATAATGGGCTCAATGATAGACTATCATGACAATTTATTACAAAAAAATAAATAATAAATAAAGAACAACAGTAACAGCCAAATCAATACAATAATAATGCCAGCATAACAGAATCTACAGTAGAATGAATGAATGAATGATTATCAAACTTTTAAAATATAAACAAATATGGGGAATCAAACAAACAAAGCAAGTCAAGGATATGCTCGGTGGTAGCTTGGTGGTTAGTGGGTTACTCCCATAGGATTTGGGCCTTGAGAGGTCATAGGTTTGAGTCGTGCTATCGACGCCCCTTGACCCTGCCCTCCACTTCCAGCCTACTGGCCGCTTGCCCAAGGTGGGATAGTTGCTATGGCTCTTTGGTCCCATTAGGGATCCGCCGCAGGTCTGAAGTCTCTATGGTCACATCCAGGGGAGGGCTGCTACACCCCGTCGCCTATTCCTCCACCCTTTTAGACTAAAATATTAAAAATCAAGGATATGGCTTAGAATTTAGAAAGTAGCATAGTCTAACAGTCTCATTAGATATATTGCAAATGGCCCATAATTAAGCGAAATCTACTCTTTGGCACCAACTGCAAGTTGTGTACTACATCAAATGGCTACAAATGCTCAACAACCCATCAAGAAAGCATCTCTCAAAGAGAAAAATTATAGCGACAATCGTATACAAGAAGCATGAGCACTCCATAACCAGCAGAACAATGTACAATGTGTATGAGCTAAAGAAAATACATCCTTATTAATTTATTGATTTCGGCATAAAAACACAAAAATCCAATCAAGTTAGCGTACCAAACCAAGATTACTCTTCTACCACGAATCCTAAGAGCAAATATGAACAAATAACTAACCAAGAATAAGGAAATTAACAAAACCACAATGTAGTATACATACAGATCAGATAATTCAGCTGCGACCCCAAATATTCTACGGTCTTGCGAAAACGCCCCAAATCTTTCCTTTGCCAAGGCTTTCCAACAGCTTCTTAACCCCCTCAACATCCGTCTCAACAAGTTTCTGCAAGAAAACACAAGCTCCGGCCGCAACCATTTGTTTCCTGCACTTTTTGGAATGAACAATCGATGCCAATAGGGAAACAGGGTATTTCTTATCCAAATTCCTCGTCAAAGGATCCAAAAGCTGAACTGCACTAACTATCCCCCTCTCTTCTTTTCTAAACATCTTTCTATTTCCAGCAAAACCCATAAGTGCATACAATGCCTTAGCTGCTGACTCCCTCTCTTCCCCCACTTTTCCTTCCATCATCCTAACCAGAGACGGAATGCACCCCAACTCACCCAACTCTTTTCGGGTTTTCGTATTGAAACAACCCAATTCATAAACAGCTTTAGCAGCTGAAATTCTCACACCCAAAACCCCACAATTCAAAACGGACACGACCCGATTTACAAACCCATTTGATACAATAATCTCACAAATTGGATTCAAAGTAGCTAAATTCCTCACCAGCTCAACAGCTACTTCAAGACTCTTAACATTAGAAGCAGAATCCCAATAATTTTTCAAACTCTCAACCCCACCTTCTCTGGTAACCAACAACTTCAATTCAAAATCATCACTCACCAAATTACACAAACACCCAATTGCATTCTCCTGCGCCAAACTAGTACCCGAAGCAAATAATGTAAGAAGTATATGAACCGCATTTTCCTCAATAAAATTCTCTTTGATTTCATCAAACAAAGACAAATCACGCAAAACCCCGGCCGCCGCAGCCTGCGAGCTTGGCGTGCCGGCCTCGCAAATCCCCAGCAGAGACGATATTCCGCCTCTTGACCCAATTGCCCTCGCGTTTTCTTTGGAATGGGTTAGCGACTTGAGGGCAATACAGGCTTTTTCTCTCGCGACGCCGCTGCCGGACTCGACCACGCGAAGGAGGTTGTTTAGAAGCACTAAACCCTCGGCGATTAAGGCGTGTTTGCTCGAGTCGACGGTGGAAACCCTCGAAAGGGCGGCGACGGTTTTCTCTCTGGTCTCGAAAGAAGAGCTGCAATCGAGTAAGCGAACGAGCACGGGCACCACTCCCTGCGCCACCGCGATCAGCACGTGCTTGTCGTCTTCGTTGAGGAGGCTCAGGAGCGAGTCCATGGCCGAGTTTCTCGACTCGGCCGTGCCGATCTGGAGCCGAGTTATCAAGTTCCTTGCCTCGACACGGACGGAGTCACGCTTGGAAACGGAAACGGCATCGTCGCCGCCGTCGTGCAAGACGCCGCTCTTGAGCAAGACGCGTGTGTCGTTCAGGTGACGGTCGAGGCGGGCGGAGATGGAGTCGACGTCGTTTTGGGTCTGGAGCTTGCCGTTTGGGAGAGGGGACGGGGACTGGCAGGTAGTGAGGAGAGAGAGGGCGGCAGTGAGGGTGTGGGTGAGGGAGTGGAGGAGGTCTAGAGAGAGAGAGTTTGTGGTGGTGGAGGAGAGAGAGGAGAGCTGGGATTTGAGATCGGTGAGTTTGGCGGAGATGGAGGACCATTTGGATTTGAAGTGGTGGGTGTGGGTGGTGGAGTCGAGGAGGGTTTGGAGGAGGTGGGTTGTGAGGCTGAGTGGGTTGTCTTCTTCTCTGGCTTCTTCCGGTTGTTTCATGGCCGGAATTTGTTTCCCCGGTGGTTGCAGATTGGGAACAGAGATGAATGAGAGAGAGTGTGTGTTTAGGGTTTGGAGAGAGAGTGGAGGCAAAACGACGAAGGATATGAAGGTGCGAAATGGAAGAAATGGTAACGGTATGAGAGAAGCCCAGGTGCAGCCTAGGCGGGTGATGCCACGCTCCAGATAAAATCTCCAAACATTTCTTCTATATATTCTTCTGTTAACGAGAGAAAAACATTGTACGTCCGTTGAAGGAATCAATATGACTATTGATTTTGTAGAGTAGATATTTTACAGGAGGCTGTTGCGCCTGTGAAAGAGGAGTAGAGGACCAATACCAATTAGGCAATTATTTTATGGCTTCGGGCCATCGCGGCGTGGTGTTTTAATATCTTTATTCACGAATCATATGTGATAGATAACAGTATTGGAGCACTGCATAATAATGCCCCAACATTGCCCCAAGATCATGGAATATTTACTCGTGAAAAATACACAATTTTGAAAAATAACATAAATTGTTTACTTAGGTTAAGAGAGTAGGGTTTCATTTTTTTTCTCGTTCATGTAATGTACGTACACACGTACAGTAACACGCATTAGATATATAACATGCCAAGCAAATAAATACTTTCAGTGCAAAATTATTCTCTTTCCGTACCAATTTGTTTGTCTATTATTATGTTCGTGTCTTTTCACAATTACTTATATCTTTCAATCTACTAAAATATTTCTTATACAATTGAAAACTTTCTATGAAATAACTAATCGAGAAGTATTAAACAAGAACCATATTTCATATTGTTGGATACCAACATTGGAAGATAAAATTAATTTTAAAATTGACACGAACATCGAAAATGGTCAAACAAATTGGGACGAATGAAATATCTCGATATATTAGTTTGTATATTCAAGTTTATATATGGCCAATTGTAAAATTAAACTTTAAAGTTTAATATTTCCCTTATCCTCATACTAAAATTATTTGAATTTTGAAAGGTCAACAAAAAAAAACTACTTCCATATCTTCTATAACCATTAGAGAGATCTAAACGTCTTTTAAAATATGGTGATGAAATTCACACTAATGTTTAGGGGAAGTAATCATGAAACGTTGATTCAACTATTCGAGTTCAAGAGTATTAAACACTTTTTTTAAACTATCGTCAGTTTTTGTTATGCCGTGTGAATGATCTTCCGTGGATAATAGCCCAAACCACAAAGATCAACGGATTGGGATCCTCTTCAATCCCTTAACTCCCATCCAACCCGTTGTTGAGACTTTCTCGGGTCCATTTTAAATCTCATCAAGAATATTAAACATGTCAAAATTCATGTTAATCGAATATCGTTTAAATGTGGTTTTGAAAATATATTTGTCTTTAAAACAATCATTAAATATTGCAACACTGGTTAAAAATTCATTTTTTAGAGATAAATGTGTTTCTATAATATATTGAACGATCTACGATTGACTTAAATTTTGATGTCAAAATGTTCACTAGAGGAGAGAATTAAGGAGGTCATTTTATTTTTGGAGCTGGGATGGATAGGTTCACAAGAGGAGAGAATTAAGGATACCCACGGGGAAAACTAAGGTCCTATTCCGCTAACTAAAAAAACAAAAAAAACAGTTTATTCATAAAACCTAGGCAGTCACTCTCTCACAATATATCACATAAAAAGTCGTGAAAAGCCAAAAAATCATAAAACTAATGTACCCCAAAATATATACAATATTTTGCTTACTTGGGCTCCGTTTGGGAGCCTCTTTTTTTATTTTTTGGTTTATGGGTGTTTGGCAGCCAAGGGGAGAAAGAGTTTTCCCAAAAACTGTTTCTCCATTTTTGGGGATAGAGAGAAGAAAGCAAAAAGAGGTTCACACCTCCTTTTCAACTTCTACTTATGGATTTCTCTCATCTCTCTCTCCAAAAATGCATTCTGCACATTTCTCCCAAACACTCATCCCAGATTCAAAAGTCATTCCGGCCATAATCCAAAAAATCAAAAAGCCAAAAAATTAAAAATAAAAAATTGAAAAGTAGGCTCCCAAACACCCTCTTGAAACCATTAGGAGAAACAAATACAACGGGTACGCTGATCAATACATTGATGCAACAACAAATAATGCAAAAACAGCCAGATATTGGATAATTTAATCGTGGTGGGCACGCGCGCACAGCTTGTAGTGAAAGTACAGATACGTAAAATCTGAGTTATGAGGAAGATACATTGACATGAAAATTATTGGGTGCTTTTGTAGCACAGTTACCCAACATAATTTGGCCCCACACATTTACGAAAATCCACAAGAGTCGTACTAAAATCTGAAATGAATGGCGCTCGATGGCATTGAGTACAATCCTTCGATGTTCCAAATAATACTGAATAATAACGCCAGTGTGAGGTGGGGGATGGCCCCAGTCGCTTTCCAATTTAATACAGGGAAGGAACATTAGTGGGACCCTCTTGGGAAAGTTCCCCAAGTATATTTCGTCCTTTAGCTGGTCTTTTTCTACAGTCACAGGGGTCATCGGAGTCTATCACTGTCACGACTTCTAGAAGTCTTTTGTGAATGGTAGACACGGTCAATGGGTGACGGTTTCGTCAGTCGTCACCCGTCGGTTTACCTAAAGCTGAATATTTCAGCCTGTTACTCTAGCCTGTCCATTTCACCTGTGGGTAGCGTCAACTAACGGTTTTTGACGGAAATGCCCACTGAGTGGAGGGAATTTTACGTGGTAATTTTGTAGCGGGAACCATAAAGGCGGCTTAGGCGGGAGTTGAAAATGGGAGTTGCTCTCTTTCTTTCCTTCTTTTTTACGTTTTGTCCCGGCATCCGAGCCGTTAATTTTGATAATGAATAAATTGGATTTTTTGTAGCTATTAGGCCGACGGTTCAAATTTACAAGTGTCGAGATGAAATTATGACAATTATTTAGGTGATAGACGGCTCAAATTCCACACTGCAGGGTTTCCAAATCCGCAGTGATGAGGGGAGGGGTGGAGCATGAAATTCGGTTACTGGGGTCAAAATTAGTTTTTATGTTTAATCACCTAAACAATTTATACACGAACATGTCAATTATAAAACCCATACACCAAATAAATATAAGTTTTTTTTTTTTTTTTTTGTAATTGGTACCATTGACTTATTTATTATATTTTGAAAACTAAGAATGGTAGTCATTCATAACACTATCAACTATCATAAGGAAGAGAAATTGAAGTGAGTCGGATAGAGTGATCACATCACTTGTCCCTATATGCCTCCGCTTTTTTATTTTATTTTTTTGTTCCTAAACTCATCGATATATTCATGAAATGCCATATGGCACTTACAAAGATCTCCAAACAAAACAAGGAAAAGGAAAAATACAATGAAGCACGAAAAAAAGCTAATGCCTACATTCTAACATGAGCATAATGCTCTTCTTCACAAAACAAACATCAAGGTTCGAGTATACGTGGAGTATCAGATGAAAGCACTCATCCCCTAATTTCAAAGGCAATCCAAATCCAAGATAACAATTAGCCCAAATGGAGATCCAAAACTCACGGTCACCAAACCAAGAAACTGGTAACCCGAACAACGACACGGCCTCCAAACTCAAGAAAACGAAATTCACTAAAGCCTTTACGCCCGCAGAACCCGGTGAGGGAGGGAAACCTCCAACAGCAGCCGTCCCCAAAGCCTCCATCCGAATCGAATATGCCTCCGCCTTTGATCAAGGATGTTTGGGCCAGCAAGAGAAACTATTGCTCCTTGGCTTTAAAAGTTGTGAATTTTTTACGTTAGAATGTCTAGGTTTACAATTCATCTTTATTACTCCATTTGTCCGTCTTTGTTAGTTTATTTTTGAAATTCTTATCATTTTTATTGTTTTAAATCTTTCAATATGAATTTAAAAAATTATTCAATATGAATATTTTTTTTATAGATCTCAATTAGTTCTACCATTCAAAGTCTGCAAAATCATAAAATCGTAAATATTATTATTAATTGGAAGACAAATAAAATGTTGATACTGTTTCTTCTGCTAATCTGATCACATGTAAAATGTTGAAGTCTCAATCTTGCCTTCAAAAATTTTTACCACACTAATCTTTAAGTCTCTATCGTGATCGCTACATAAATCATGGTCTCCCTCGAGTTCTTTGAGAGCGTAAGGATCTAATGGAGTTTTTTTTATTATTGGGTGTCAATTACCTAATGCACAACTCTCCTCATTTTCCTGTTTTGTCTTTTTTGTTTAATTTGAAGACTATGTGTTAATGTAATTCCAGTAATTTTTTTATTTGAAACCCCTCAAAAAAAATAGTATTTCTAATTGGAACACTATATTATATATTAACACAAGTTTTTGTTGAGAATACAATTTGCCCTGAAACAAACTCTCGTGCATAGCACAGGTCCACTGCTAGTTATTATTAATTGAAAGACAAATTATTAAAAAAAGCCACGAATTTCAAACATTTAAGCTACCCTTGGGTTAATGGTACTTCTCCTCTAGCCGCCACCTCAAAAGCCTTTCCTACTTTGTTGATAGGATCCAAACTTTTGTCTTTCTTAGTTTTCCATTTTCCTATTCTCCTTTCTTCTTCCTCCTTTTGAAAGAGGAATTCCTAGTGAGCGGCTCCCAGAGAGCCACCTCAAAAGTCTTTCCTCCTTTTGGTGCTCAAATTAAAAGAAAGCCAGTGCCACACTGCTACGTGTACCAGTGGTCCAATACAACCACCTTTTACAACTACCTTATTTACTTTTCTCCCGGGTCAAAGCAGCAGCCCAGCTCTCCAAACGTTCGATCCTCGTTTCCGAATCCAAAAAAAAAAACAATCCAATTTGTTTAGTGCTCTTAGAATTCGTTGAATACATTATCTTTAAAAAAAAATTGAGTTGATCGAAGATTGATAATCATATTATTAAGATAAATCTTGAAAAATGAAGGATAACATGACTTGGATATTATAATTTCATGACTAGTGTAGTCGTTGATGTCCGATGTGTAGGTGTTAAGAAGAAAAGGCTCTGTAAGTAGGATTAGCGAGAGGTCTTGATTGAGATATAGAGCTAGAAATGGAGTTGGTTTTGCGAGAATTACAGGAATTATTGTGCCTTGGGATTTAGCATATATATCGAGTCCACAAGGCGATGGACCGTGGCCCTTAATCGCGTTTGTTTACTGATCAGAGGGTGTTCCAGTAAGATTGTTTTTTGGTTTTTTGGCTTTTCACGACTTTTTATGTGATGTATTGTGAGAGAGTAACTATCTCGGTTTGAGGAAGAAGCTGACTTTTTGACTTTTTTGAGTTAGTGGAATAGGGTCTGAGCAAAAGAATTTGCAGTCCCTAGCCTATATTTTCTACCCATATTTTTTTCTCGGAAAATTCTAAAATTAGCCCAACAGACTGTTGTTAAGGATTAAAAAGTGTGTAGAAATATTCGAAAAGTGGATAAAAGCTTGTGAATGTATTTTAAATGTGTAAAAAGTACATTGAAACATATATTTTTTTTGTCATTTTATTTATTTATTGTCAACTAAATGGACTAACAATAGAATAATCATTTTTCACTTTTTAATTTAAGTTAAAAACACATTTAATAAATGGGCAAATGAAAAGCTACTGTAGCATTCATAGGTATAGAGGGGTTTCATTCACCCTAGCAATCGAAACAATTGCACAAGCAACACAATTGTAGCAAGCATTGAAAAGTGCACCATGTGCATTGCACCGTGTGGTGGAGGGATGGCCGTCTATTGCGAAAACGTATGACCCGAATCTAATCCAAGTAATAGATGATTCACATTTACATTGGACTCGAATTAAATTCGAACTGTGCATTTTCATAATGGACAGCTGGATGCCCTTCATCACACGGTGCCGTGGTAGGAACTCCACTTCCAACAAATAAACGAGGATTTCCTTGGAAAAAGTTTAAGGACAAATGATCCACGTACAGGGTTATATCATGTGTGCATTGTACAAACGAACATTCAGAGAGGGTTTGGCCTAAGTAGTAAACTAAACTTTTCTATTTTTTGGTGTTTTAAATGCTTATACTCATGTGTAAACTACTTAGGCCACAGTCTCCTCAAAGATTATTTTAGCGCTTTTAGGTCTCGCTTGGATGCGGGATACGTTTTAGTGGGATTAAATAATATGAGAATAAGATAATAATGGGTATTATTTAGTGAGGGTGAACCCACATTGATGTGACATTTATGAAGGGATATTAAATAGTATGTGGTTTGGATGAGTTTATGATAAATGGGGATAAAATTGGGTGGATATGTAAAAACATGGTAAATAACTTATTTGCCCTTGTGCATGAGTCACATTAGATTCTACGATAAAATAAATGCATAAATACAAGACTAATTACATTAATTATAGTACTTGACAATAAATATAATATAATACTTTTCTTTATTAATTATACCTAAAATTAAAAGATTCAATCATTATTATTTTTAATTATTCATTTTAATAATTATGCATACCACTTAATTTTTAGCACATTATGGGTTTTTTACTTATATTAAGTACAAAACTTATTAATTTAGTAATTTTTATGTTATATACCCCCAACAATGTCAAATTCTAAAGTATAAAAAAATTTAAATTTTTTTATATCGAATTAAGGATCTCGATTATTAATTTAATTCGGTGCACGCAAAAACAAAAAATTATATGCGGAAGTACTTTATTTTTTTATCTAAAGGATATTGCAAAGCAATTCAACAAGCCGACAATGTCAAATTATAAAGTATAATTTTTTTTTAGTTTTTTTGTATCGAATTAAAGATCTCGATTAGTAGTATAATTTGGTGCAAAAAAAATATTATGCGCGAAAGTACTTTATTTTTTTATCCGAAGGAAATTTCAAGGGCTCGTAAAACATTAAATGGGGTTCGGTTTTTTATTTAAAACAACCAAGAGGGAGAGAAGGGGGATGAGCGGGGGTAGGCTGGTAATTTTAATTAGGGTATTTAGGGGTATTAATTTATAACACCCCCTCCCCATGTTACTAATTAGTACTCCTGGGAGGGTATAAAACCGGAAGGGGTATAATTTATACCCCTCCCGATAATTTGCCAAACTATTCACTATTGCGTGGGATAGGGATAAGAAGAGGGGTATAACTTATACCCCTCCCAATAATGCTCTTCTTCACAAAACGAACATTAAGGTTTGAGTATACGTGGAGTATCAGATGAAAGCACTCAGCCCCTAATTTCAAAGGCAATCCAAATCCAAGATAACAATTAGACCAAATGGAGATCCAAAACTCACGGTCACCAAATCAAGAAACTGGTAACTCGAACGACGACCCGGCCTCCAAACTCAAGAAAACGAAATCCACTAAAGCCTTTACGCCAGCAGAACCCGGGGAGGGAGGGAAACCTCCAACAACACTTGTCCCCAAAGCCTCCATTCGAATCGAATATGCCTCCGTCTTTGATCAGGGATGTTTGGGCCAGCAACAGAAAGAAACTATTGCTACTTGGCTATAAAAGTTGCAAAATTTTGACGTTAGAATGTCTAGGTTTACAATTCATCTTTATTACTCCATCTGTCCGTCTTTGTTAGTTTATTTTTTTAATTCTTATCATTTTTTATTGTTTAAATCTTTCAATATGAATTTAAAAAATTATTCAATATGTATATTTTTTTATAGATCTCAATTAGTTCTACCATTCAAAGTTTGCAAAATCATAAAAATCGTAAAAATTATTATTAATTGAAAGACAAATAAAATGTTGATACCGTTTCTTCTGTTAATCTGATCACATGTAAAATGTTGAAGTCTAAATCTTGCCTTCAAAAAATTTCACCACACTAATCTTGAAGTCTATCGTGATCGCTACATAAATTCATGGTCTCCCTTGAGTTCTTTGAGAGCATAAGGATCTAATGGAGTTTTTTTATTGTTGGGTGTCAATTACCTAATGCACAACTCTCCTCAGGCCAATTTTGGCTAAAAAAGCAAAGCTGCTTTTTTTTCATCTTTATTTGATTTTTTTTCGCGTTAATTAGTTAGTTTTGTGTCAAACTTTTGTGGATTATTGATTATTCTCAACGAGAGAAATCGGAAAAGTTAAAAAATATATCATAATTCTTAATTTTTTTGAAGAAAAACGTAAATAAGTAAAAAAAAATTGCTTTTTTGGATTTTTTTGTCTTTATTTGGAAAACATTAAGTTAGGGTTATAATTTTTTAGTTTTCCGATTCCTCTCATAAAAAAGAATCAATAATCCACAAAAGTTTGACACATAACTAATTAACGCAAAAAAAAAAAATCAAATAAAGACAAAAGAAAAAACGGCTTTACTTTTTTAGCCAAAATAGCAGTTGCCTGTTTTGTTTAATTTGAAGACTATGTGTTAATGTAGTTCCAGTAATTTTTTTATTTGAAACCCCTCAAAAAAAGTATTTCTAATTGGAACACTATATTATACATTAACACAAGTTTTTGTTGAGAATACAATTTACCCTGAAACGAACTCCTGTGCATAGCACGGAGCCACCGCTAATTATTATTAATTGAAAGACAAATTATTTAAAAATGCCACGAATTTCAAACATTTAAGCTATCCTTGGGTTAATGGTACTTCTCCTCTAGCCGCCACCTCACAAGTTTTTTGGTGTTTTAAATGCTTGTACTCATGTGTAAACTACTTAGGCCACAGTCTCCTCAAAGATTATTTTAGCGCTTTTAGGTCTCGCTTGGATGCGGGATACGTTTTTGTGGGATTAAATAATATGAGAATAAGATAGTAAGGGGTATTATTTAGGAAAATTTATTCCCCCCACCCGACACACACCCCCCCTCCAGGCCCCACCCCTTTTCCAGTAATACCCCCCACTCTCCTTTTGTTTTTTCTGGCACGTCCCCACACTTTTTGCTTTTTTTTTTTCCTTCTTTTGCTCATTTCTTTATTTAATTAATTTCTGAATTCTTTTAT
>JAXBDA010007542.1:0-17296 GCA_036023075.1 Gaultheria prostrata
TGTGACTTGTGTAAGTCAAACACACCCCAATCAACATATATCTCACAAACACTCCAACACTTAGTCAATCTCATCATTTCTCATCATTCCTCACGTTACCCCAATGTTATTTATGAAGAGAAAAAAATTTATATATGTTATAAATTTTCGGGTCTTTACAGGGCGGTTCTGTAGACACAACGAATAACACAACATTTGACACAACAGTAATCGAAGCCCCACGCTAACAATCAGAGCCGTTCAAGTTGTTTAAAATATGTTTGTAAGAGTTCCTGTAAAAAATCAACTCATTTGGATATCGGTAAAGGTTTGATAAGTTCATTCAAATTTATCCTGTAAAATTTGACAAGAATCAACTGAATGAACCGATCAAGGTCATACCGATATTCAAATGAGTTGATTTTTTACAGGCAATCTTAAAAACATGTTTTAAACAAATTGTATGGTTCCGATCATTCGTGTGGGGCTCACAAAAAAAATGTGTCAAATGTTGTGTTATTCGTTGTGTCCACGGAACCGCCTCCATATATATATATGTATGCATGTATGTATACTAGTAGTTTTATGATTTTAAATATTTTGAAAATGTTAGTATGCATATTAATTGAAATTCGAAAAAAATCAAAACAAGTATTTATCCAATTAAATACATTCCAACAAAATCTATAAATGCAAATAATTTTCCAACAAATCCTCATTCCCAACACAACGTTACACCTCACTATCCCTCTATATAAAGGGCATGGGGATAAGAGATAAGCACCATCAAAGCAAATCTTTTTCCATCCCTAAATTATCCTTATCAAAATATACCTTTCCATCTCTAAATTATCCTTCAGTAATGACAAGAGCGAAAGTGAACCTTACATACATCGCAAACAATACTGTAAGGAAAGCCACGTTCAAACGAAGAAAGAAAGGCTTAGTAATGAAGGCAAAGGAGCTTCGAATCATATGTGGAGTTGAAGTGTGCGGAATCATTTTCCACCCCTATGATCCTGAGCCGGAAGTTTTCCCTTCACAAGAAGAAGCTCAAAGATTGATATCCAATTTTGGGGGTAAGTCTGAGTTAGAGCAACATAGAAGAATGGTAAGTCAGAAAGATTTTATAACGCAAAGGGTCACTAGTATAAATGAGCAAAGAGTTAAACTGCAGAAGCAAGTTCGGCACAAGGAGATGACTCGTATAATGTTTCAGTGCTTGAATGGCGAAGGATTCTTGCATGTGAACATGGTTGATATGAAGGATTTAAATTCCTTCGTGGGTCAATACGTTAAAGATATTGAAAGGAGAATTGATTTTCTTGAAAAAAACCATTGAGTAATTTTGAAAGCGGAGAAGTGGAGTTCTAGGAGTCTTCTGTTTATTTCAAATTTCAGTATCAGATGGTAGATGTAGTTGTTTCAAGACTTTAATTTCTTGTGTATTGCTTCATTAAAAATAGTTTGTCATTATCGTTGTTATTGTTAGTGCTATTGCCACATTAATGCTATAATATTGAGTTTTTTATTTTGTTTTACTTCCTCATTGCCATTTCAAATGCATGATATTCAAATGTTTAGCACATGTAGCAAAACCTCTTTTTTAATATTTTTGATAGTTTATTTCTCTCATGAGAAACATAACTAAAATTGTTTTCTTACCGGATCTTAGATGAATTAATTTTTATATAATCTTCCAAATAAAAGGCTTGAGTTACTAATATAGGGCTATTACCTTAACAATTTTAAAATATAGAATGATCATCTATCAATATTGCAGGGTGTGTTTTGTGAGAAGCCCATTCAGTTCAACAATTGGCATATGCTAAATTTTTTTACTATAATTATGTTTTAACAATTTCTCCGAACAATAAGGTAACTTGAAATTTGAAAAAGTCCTAGTAGTTAGGGATCAATCTATTTACCTCTTTATCTCGATTTCCCTATGTTGCCAAAAGAAAATACGTTCTTGAAATCGATTTTACTTGCTCCATTTTTTCTCTTTCAATTGTTGTGCGTAGAACATGTTGATGCTAGTAAAAGAAAGTATTTGAAAGGGAGAATCCTAGTGCGAAAATAAATAGCTGGGCAGAACAATTTTTTGCTTTCAATAAGAGTTGAATTTTATTCCTGGCCAACCTCAGCAGACTCCCCAACTTGCCTTTTTTCCCGAATCAGATTGGTTTGGTGGTCTCTTTCCATCCATCTTCTATCCCAAAGCTGACCACTTGTCTCTAATTCCAGGATTTTTTTTAACTATGTGGGCCCCAAACAGATTTAATGCGCCCTTAATCCCGCGAGTGTTGGTCAACTTGCCTTGCTGTGCATAGAACAATTTGGCTGGATTTTACAGATGTGAACTGATAAAAGCTTGAGATGATTTGTTAGGGATGTTTTGGCTAAATAATTAGGTTGGTTTATTTCTTTACAGGGATGATGAACGAATCAAATTATTTGAGTTAGAGTTTTTATTGTCATTAAAAGTATGTTTGATGATTTGTTAGTGGTGTTTTGGCTAAATAATCAAGCCGGGTTATGTTTTTTGTCTTCATATAATTCAATTTATATGAATTATTGTTTCATCTCGACGAGAGAAATCTACAAATTATAAAATTATTAGCCAAACTAGTTTCTTTTTGTGAATAAGACAATTACAGTCCAAAAAGTATGCCTTTTTGGATTATTTTTATCTTTAGTGAACTTTTTCAAGATTTTAATCATAAACTTTTTACTTTTTAGATTACTTTCATACAGACGAACCAAAAATCAATGCAAAACTTAAAAATACAAAAAAAAAAATTGTTTTTATTTTTCTGACTGTAATCAATTGTGCTTGTTTCTCTTAGACAAAGCACTTTGCTCATCTATAAACTTCTTGAAATAGGATATAAAACTTCTTCTCGGAGATTTCTGATGATGAATATTATTCAAAATGTTTGGGAAAAAAAAAACAGAAGAAGTGCTTATGCACTTGTATAAAGATATAACCACTGTATATGAAAATTGGTTTTCCCTTTGTGACGGGCAATTGATTGGTTACTTTTTGTGCGCGTATTTCCCCTCTTTTAATATTTGTTATATACAGTAGTAGTTTTATTGTCCTCAATATTTCCCTTCCCAGACACCCATTAATGGATACCAACTGGGCGTTGATTTGTTTATATATAGTAGAAGTTTTATGATTTTAAATCTTTTGAAAGTATAGATATGCATATTAATTGAAATTCGAAAAAAGTCAAAACAAGCATTTATCCAACTAAATACATTCCAACAAAATTCATAAATGCAATTAATTTGTCCAACTAATCCTCTTTCCCAATACAACCCTCTATGTATAGGCCATGGGGATAAAAGATAAGAACCATTAGTACATACCTTTCCATGCCTAAATTATCCTCACCAAAATATGCCTTTCCATCCCTAAATTATCATTCAACACTGACAATAATGAAAGTGAAGCTTGCATACATCGCAAACAATACTGTAAGAAAGACACCTTGAAACGAAGAAAGAAAGGATTAGTGAAGAAGGCAGAGGAGCTTCAAATCCTATGTGGGGTTGAAGCGTGCAGAATCATTTTCCACCCCTATGATTCTGAGCCATAAGTTTTCCCTTCACAAATAGAAGCTCAAAGATTGATATCCAAGTTTAGGAATAAGTCTGAGTTAGAGCAACATAGAAGAATGGTAAGTCAGAAAGATTTCATTATGCAAAGGGCCACTACTGTAAATGAGAAAATAGTTAAACATCAGAAGGAAGTTCGGCACAAGGAGATGACTCGGATAATGTTTCAGTGCTTGAATGGTGAAGGATTCTTGCATTTGAACATGGTTGATCTGAAGGATTTAAATTCCTTCGTGGGTCAATACATTAGGGATATTGAATGGAGAATTGATTTTCTTGAAAAAAAACCATTGAGTAATTTTGAAAGAGAGGTGGAGTTCTAGGAGTGATTATGCTTATTTCAAATTTTAGTATCAAATGGTAGATGTAGTAGTTTCAAGAAGTTGTTTCGAGACTTTAATTGTCGTGTCTTGCTTCATTAAAAATAGTATGTCATCATCGTTGTTATTGTAGACCATGCTTCCCAATCCGCGAGGAAAGGTTCGCCGTCACTACACAGGATTACCAATAAGCGCTAGGTGCCCGTTGCAGCACACCTTGAATGTCAGAGTCGCCACTTGGTTTAGGCTAAACTAAGAAAAAACCCTTTACTAGAGATTCACGGTTCGGGAACACGGGTACGGTGAGGGGAAGGTGTTAGGCATCCCTCTCCGCCTAGCCATGAAGGCTAGCCTGTACTCGTTTGACGTGAAATAGTTTCAACACTTTAGATGATCCAACAATCAATTAATTTTTTAAACCCTCTTAACAGTTATGGGTGATGAAAAGCAGTAAAATATTGACGAACGGGAAAGGGGAGCAGGAGCATATGATCGCATACAAAAGAATAAATTTTGAAAAGTTGTGCCAACATCTGATCTGTCTGCCAGCCAATTGATTTCGCGGCCTGCAAATCACACTGATTAATGTGTCGGCCGATACATCGGTTCATTGACCGGTGTTCTTTCCAACGCCAGAAACTACACGAAGACCAGAAACTTAAACAATTGAAATTGAACGATTAAAAGAGTAAAAGTTCAGGAATTGACCAACTCCAAAGGTGTTTCAACCTTTTTTATTACTCCCACAACGATTGAATTGATCGGATTGCTGGTTTGTGGTTGAATTTCACGGGAACTCAAACCCTTGGCTCTGATTTGGGGGTTTTCTAGTAGGTTGATCTCGCCTCACTGGGTTAAAGGGCTTTTGAAGGGTTAAGTGTGGGGAGTATTCTGCACAGCACTTCGGGTTGTGGGGGTGAAAGATTGTGTGTCGATTTTGGGTAGCAAAGGACCCTTTTATATAGGCTAGCAAATTGAGGGTGTCTCGAGTCAATTAGAACTTGAATTTGGAGAGTTTTGCATGGGTGAAGCTCTATCTATGAGAGTCCTTGGCTTGGCAACTAATTGAGCATGGCCGGAATTATCTGATCGACGGGAGGTGGTAAAGTCCTAATCGAGCTCTGCTGAAAAAACTTCTGGAACAGACTGAGTTAGGGAGACCGGGTACTAATTAATAGCCAAAGGATCTGCCGGCCGGTGGAAGTATTTGGCTACGGGTAGTTTACTTGGGTGAGGAGACTGGGCTACTGGTGGTTTGCAAATAGATATACCGGCCGGTATATGAGAGTGCCGACCGGCATTTCGGCTGAGTTAGGGAGGTTTTGGGTCTTGGTTGCCAAATCCTTGCAAAGATTTTGAGATCCACATGAACTTCCCCAAAGCATTTGGTGTATCGCTTTCATCATCGGTAGTCCGCTCGGAGCGGTACTTGAAATACTTATCGAGCCAACTTAGGGTGTCTACGGCTATTAATTAGTACCCCTCCAGGGGCATTGAGGGGTATTAATCTGGGAGGGGTATAACTTATACCCTACCCCTCCCAAAATATTTGCCAAAACATGCACTAAGTGGTGGGACCGGGGTAAAACTTGGGGGTATAAATTATACCCCCTTCTAGACCCATAGCCAATCGGACCCTTAGATTACTACGGTATTCCAACATCGCTCAATCGACTTGAACCTGAGATCTTATATACTGGCACGGTGGCATCTAAGTGCCCACTCACACCTGTTTGAGCTACAATCTTCCATCTGATTTTTATGGTCCCTTTTGGGGATTACACGTGTAATAATTTTTCTTTCCTTATTTATCCTTCAAAACATGATCATTACATATAGTTACTCTCAGAAAGTAAGCGTTAAAAAGTAAATTTATCACTTTTTCACATTAAAATCAAATTAGGACAATCTTTTTGGGAAATGAAAAAGTGTTATTTGAGACCGTAAAATTGGGAAGGAGGAAGTATAAAAGTAGGTATAAGGGCCCGATTGGATGCGGGATAAGTTTTGGTAGGATTAAATAGTAAGGGGGGATAAGCTAGTGAGGGGCAGGGGCGGAGGGAGGGGGGTCAAACGGGGTCACTTGACCCCACTGAGGTGGCAAATTTAAATAGGATAGGTATAATATTTTTTTAAATTTTGTATTTTTGCCCCTTGTATATGGTGGAGTATTTCTTTGCCCCAACTACTTGCCCTCCTTACCACATCAAATCATTTATTCTTTTAACTCTCTGACTCTCTTCACGACTACTTGCCCTCCTTACCACTCCAAATCATTTTTCCTCCAACTTTAATTAGCTCTTATGGCAATAGCAAAGAAACATATCCACGTTGCTGACTTCTTTGCTTTGGTTTCTAATATTGTTAATGTTGTTGGAGCCTCATGCAAACGTCTTAATATTCTCCATGAGAAACAAGCTGAAAAACTTGTTGAAGTGCTGAGTACTTAATGGTGATATTCTAAGTGGTCATGGCCTCAATCAAGAGACAACTCTTATTTGTGCCAGTGATACACGTTGGGGATCACATTATGGCACTTTGCTAAGCTTGCTAAACATGTTTCTAGCTATGATTGATGTGCTTGATGTAATAGTGGACGATGCCTCCAATTCAGAACAAAAATTAGAAGCCTTTCGTTTATTGAGTGTGTATTCAATCTACATTTGATAAAATCAATCTTGGGAATTAAAAATGAGTTGTCTCTGGCATTGCAAAAAAAAGATCAAGACATTGTTAATGCCATGAAACAAGTTGAGGTGTCCAAGAAACGATTCCAATCGATGACAGCCAAGGGATGATGGGTGGAGCATTTTGATGAATGAAGTTTCCACATTTTGTGGCAAGAATAACATTGATATTCCTAACATGGATATCTATAAACGATTTCAAAATATGAAAAATCATAGGGTCATTTGCAAACGCTGTTATAGATTTTAAATGGATCATATTTGTTTAGATACTTTTTGTTGGTATTGAAGTATAGCTTTTTTGTGGTCGATTGCAGACGTTGTTATAGGTTGTATATCTAGCTAATTAGCTACTTTTTGTTTGACATTTCGGTGTATCTTCTGGGAGATCGATTGTAGATAAAATTATATGCTATTAATAGATATCTACTTTTAACTCCTTCCTATTTTGCATTTTGGTGTTTTTTTTTTCCAATTATTATGCTTCGAGAATTTGACCCCACTGACATTTTGTTTTGGCTTCGCTCCTGACGAGGGGTATTAGTTAGTAAAGGTGGACCCAAATTGATGTGACATTTATGGAGGGGAAATTAAATAGTATGTGGTTTGGATGAATTTGTGATGAAGGGGAATAAAGTTGGCTGGATGATGTAAAAACCTGGCAAACGACTTATTTGCCCTGTTGTATGGGTTATATTAGATATTATGATAAAATAAATATATAAATGCAAGACTAATTAAATTAATTACTTTTCAATAAATATGATATAATAATTCTTTTATTAATTATATCTAAAATTAAAAGATTTAATTATTTTTTAAATTATTTATATTAATAATATTGTGTACCACCTAATTTTTTGCTGTTTTTTTTTTCTAACTATGTGTTTTGTACTTATAATAACTAATTAGTAATTTTTATGTTATACCCCAACAATGTCAAATTCTAAAGTTGATAGGCACGCAACATTGCATACGTGGGTGTCTATTACTGTCATATTTGTCACACTTGCATGCGCATAATCCTTGTTTTTAGTTAATATTGCGTGCAATGGTGTTTTTGGGTGAAATTAGGTAAAAGGAGCAAACAACGTACCCGGGAGCTCCCAAGAATCCTCGGAAGTACCCGGAGGCACCCAAGTACATTCAAGGCCGAGATGAATCCTTCCCAAGTCCAAATTGAGGTTTTGAAGTCATTGGAGGAAGGCTCGAAGCACACAACTTTCAAGAGAAGGCCGAAAAAGACAACCAAGAGTTAGACCCTTTGGGTATCAATACCTGATGAGGACGTAAATATTCACATTGGCGCCCCCTAATTTATTCTTGCTAAGTTTATTTATATTATTATTTGGAGTTTAATGCTTTGTTCACCCACTGGAGGTGTTTGGAGACTTTAATCAAATTTACCTGCTCCTGTTCAAAGTATAGCTGACTTCAGAGGATGGGGTCCAACTACTGTGAGAAATTAATGAGATTTTACACCATCTAATTCAAATACCAATAGAAATTGGTATGTGCCATATTTTATATTCAACATATGATTGGTGGGTCCCAATGGCCACCAAGGCACATAAAATCCATGCTAATTCATCATGGTCAGCATAAGTTATGCACGTGGATGAGTCTTGGCTCAGCCAAGATTGGAAATTAATTAGCCAGTGGTACTAGACTAAACTAGGGGCCAAGGCAAATTGGAATTTGGCGCAGTGTGGCAGTAGGGTTAATTGTTTTTTTTTTTTCAGGTTTGAGCAGCGGATGGGAGTAAAATAAAAGTTGTGCTTGTTTGAGCAGCGGACGAGAATAAGGTTAATGTCGTGTTCGAGGAATTTATGTCTTTATGTTGTGGTGGCTGCGAGGCTTCGTGTGGCGGAGGTGGTTGAAGTCCTTGGTCGAGGCAGTAGCATTGTTTTGTTTCGTTGGTTGTTTATGTTGCTTCGTTGGTGGTGCTTAGCTTGTTTATTCACTGTGTTTTGTTGTATGTGATAGATGTAATGACCCTGCAGGTCTCCCTGCGTCTGTGATTGGTTGCATCATTTAATAAATACTGTACCAGCATTGCCCAGTGATCAATAATATTTTCTCTCTATTCTTGAAAAAACAAGAGAGGTCGGCTAGAAACAAGGAAGTGGGGGGCGGTGTCACGCCCTCGTTTTTCAACATAAATAAATAAACATTTTTCTCTGTGAGATATCTCAATAACTTATAGATTAGTCCAAAAGTCATCTCCCAATTTTATATCGACAATAAACGATAAATCTAATTTCGGTACCCATGTCCCATATAAATCGTTCTTCCAAAAATGTTACATTCTTTCAAAAAGAGAGATTTAATACAACTTTGAATTCAAATGATGAGATTTCCGATGATGAAAATGCTTTCATGCCATGCTTCAAAAATGTCATGCATCCCTCGCATCTCTATTCATGCCGCTTGGTTATACCTGAAAGGCTGAAACAACAAAGGGGTGAGCATACACTTCGCCCAGTAGGTATCCCCTTATTTGTTTTAGACACATAAATGCACAACAAGATATAATGGACAGGAAGCATAACATAAGATTGACAAATAGCAAGTAAGCCACCAAGCATATCATCTGATCATAGCAACTGATCAATAACACTTCACGCGTCACTCACACATACACCTACAATACAACACTTAGATAACAAATTATCGAACTTCCCTCTAACCACGTTGTAAACCACAATATCAATATCCATCAACTTGATCTTCTGTATGTTTACTAATGGACTAGTCATTCGTATCCAACAATCATCATAAAGTCCATCTCTACAATATCATAATTTCCCATTAGCAAAAGTTGCAAAATATATGTTTTCTTCCTTTGTCCTATTTACTCAATTTATACCCAAAGTTCAACATTCAACTTCTGTTTCCTTCCTAATAGCCACGATTTCATTATGTTTGCTAACTCGAAAACATTCCAGCATTCTCTTCAATTTCATCAAGTACATCCATCAACTCATACTAGTCAAAATCAAATATCCAACGCGTACTTAATAAAGAAAATCCGTCACAAGACCAAGCACTTCCAAAGCATCCACCATATTTCATGTGTCCATATGTACTAAACGTACCCACGTATGACCAATGCTAAATGCACATGAAAAGAATGAACAAGGATATCACATAAGGAAGTATAAGGCTTATAAGAAACTCATAGGATGGATTATATCTAATAAAGTCACTCTCACTACCAATACGTCGTACCTGATACGCACCCGACTTCTCATTGAATATACATTCATATCATTATATTCGATACGTACCCGACACGTCACGTGTGTCCCGAATACTCATGCGTCATGTATCTCTTTCATTTAATCATTTCATCATACTTCGGGCATACCCTTTCGGGCCTCGTGCCACATGATTATATTCTCATTATCATTATACGTTCATCCTAATTCACTTATAACACATTTATCCAACCAAGTACCCAAGTGTCCAATGTAAAACCAAATGTCCAGAAACAAACCACATGTCCATCACTTTACTCATAATCGACACCTCAATACCGTGTATCCAATTTATGCTGAAATACCGCGTCCTTCACAAAATATTTCATTTTCAAAAGAAATTTATACAATAAAATCGACCACTTGTTTTTAATAGGGAACACATCCCTCTGCCGGATTTCGTGGGCTCCGTGCACCCCTGCCGGATTTCGCGGGCTCCGTGCACCTATGGCCAGCTATACTGGTAATACTAATAATTTATCCACCAAACACGTTTAGTTCAAAAGCTCTTTCAAAAGATTACATTTCGCCCAAACATCACAATTTTATCAAAAGTGTCAAACGACTTCGCGTAAGCGTGTACCCGATACGTATTCCACGAGTTATCTCAATCAACATCAACTTCACATCAAAAACTGCTACTTTCTAGAAGAAACTAAGGCACCACCCTTACACATTTTCGAAGATATACGAGTCTAGTTTCCGAATCAAAAGGCGGATTGAAATTTCAAGCTTCCTAGACAAAATTATAGTCATTCCCGTGAGATGCGACAGTGCTGTCAGCACTGCGAATTAACCAACACAGTCCGATAAAATATTTCTTATATTTTTTGTACTTGAAATATCTCTCTGAAAATTTTACACGATATAGTAGACTCAATAATAAACCCACAGTAAAAATATCAAAAGTTTCTAAGCTGTCCACGCAACCCAAATAATTTTGTTGAAATCCAGCTGTGAGCCAGAGTAACAACAGAACAACCTCATGTTCAAAAATCCACTAAAAATCGCATACTCATTCTTTTCCAGTGATTCCAACACTAAAACATAGTAACTTATCAATGTTTAACATCCATGAGGACCCATAACCAATAAACTTGTTAACTATCACGAAATTAACAGGATACGTAGTCCCCTACAATCTGCCCAGATTTCCAAAACGCAGTTTAGTGCAAGAATTGTTTAGAAATAACTTCTTCATATTTTGCTCTAATTTTTGGACATAATCTGGTATACTCACATATAAACATCATATAAAAAATTTAGAAAATAAGGAGACGATTTACTAGGTCTAACACATTAAAGTCCAAAGGCAAAAAACGCAGATTCAGCAAGACAGAGAAACAGAGTATAGCTCGGTGCGTAATTGTTCTAGACTTCCTTTCAAGGAGTTTCGATCTGAAATTTTTACACAACACAAACAACTCATAGAGGAACATCCCATAAAAATTTCGTAAAATTTGGAGGAGTTTAACCTTTTCTGAAAATTCGTAGATGTAAGGTGTGAAATCATACATTTCCTGTGATAGATTTCTCATAACACAAACATATGGAGAAAGGGAAGAAACCCCTACCTCAAAGAGCAAAACCCCCCAAAGTGATGGGGTCCCGAATTTGTCCGATTGAGATTCTATTCGGATGGATTTGAAGCTTTCAACGCGTAGAACAACTTTCCTTCTTGGCTCTTAGATCGAATCTCACGTTCAAGCCTCCGATTTTGAGGTTAAGTAAGAGGGTTTCAAGAAGAGAGGGGGACGAAGGGAGGCTGCTACCAAGGGGAGAAAAAAATCTGATTCTCTCCCTCTCTCTCATTCCTTTTATATGGCAAAAACCCTAATTACGCCCCACACCCCTAATTTCATGAATGTGTTACAACAAAGTCCAAAACTAAACATTTTTCCACATTCACCCACACACAAACATTCAAACTAAATTCTTCAAAGTTTCAAACTTTATTCGAAAAAAATTTACACAAATTTTCGGGTCTTTACAGGCGGCATATTTTACTATATATAGTGGGCTGGAGGAAGGCGCCAAAGGGAGAGAAGCACACGTCCGAGAGAGCCGCAAGTAGCAGGCTACGAAACACAGGCGAACAGAGGGATTTTGAAGCAGAAGTTGTGGCTTCTATTGGCAGTGATGTCCAGCTAAACCCCTCAGCTAGGGAGTAGATGCAGCCCCGCTCCAAGTAACGTTAATTTATGTATAGGTTTTTAGGTTTTCTATTCGAATCAATTGTTTAACTAAGAACCTATTTCATAACGATCGAATGGAATGATTTTTATGCTTTCAATCTATTGTGTATTTGTGATTGCAACTCAAATACCTAGTTAATCAATAGTTTTCACTGATTGTCCTTGAGTGACTAAGATGGGTTATGCTCGTAAGAAGGGTCATGCCACTGGACAGGCCGTGAAAGAGACGGGTTGTACCAGCGAGACGGTTCGTGCTATGGGATAGGCCATGCCTGTTGGCAACACAATTATCTTCTTGACAAAATTATGATTCGATTAGAAACCTAGCCTATGCATATTTTCGTTACGCGGTCGGGGTGAATTCGAAACCCTAAATATTTTTTCTCCACAGTTTTCTCCAATTTAAGTACTACTTTAATTAATTTAGTTCTTAAAATCTTCACCAATCAACCAATCTTTTTACTGAATTAAATTAAAAGTTAATCGAAGCTAATGTAATTTAGCCAATTTGTCCCTACGGATCGACCTCGGACTTAATCTCTATTCTTCGGGATATTAGTTAATTCCCTGTTTTATAAATTATATTTTTGGTACGAAAACGACCTATCAATACCCAGTCTTCTCAGCAAACCAAGGAAATGACAGACCATCTGGGTATCAATACCCAACCTTCTCAGCAAACCCAGGATGGTATCAATACCCATAAACTGGGGTATCAATACCCAGCCTCTCCAGGCAGATCTAAGATAGTACTTTTGGGGGCACTTTAAATACCACTTTAAGTCAGATTTTAGGTCATATTCTGACTTGTATTTTCTCTCTCTACCTCCCTTTTAGTCATTTTGCACTTTTGCTCTCACTTCTCTCTAGATTTGAGGCTTTTCTACTTAGTTTCAAGGTAATTGCTCATCATTAAAGTTGTAGTACTCTCTTAAATCTATATAAATCTCAAGTTTATTTCCATATTCGTCATGAATTTCATTTCTCCATGTTTTTCCTTATTGCTTTCCTTCACCATGTGAGTAGTTGAATAGGTTTGGCATGGGGTGATTTCTACCCCATGGCTTAGAGTATTTCATGATTTCTCAATATTTTGTACTAAATATGAGTTTGTGAATGAATAACTCTCTCTCTTTTATGATCAAAATGTAGAGTTGTTTATTTCTTTGATTGGGTGTAGACAAAATCTTGCGCACCCAATGCTTAGAACCATGACACTCTAGGTGTTTGATAAAATTTCTCAGTGAGATTGTTTTCCATTACCAAACCCCATCTTATGTCAAACTTGATTTCACTGTCAAATCTTCCAAATGTGAGCGATGTACATCGACTCTCGTTTGAGTTCTTATCGAGAAACTTGAAATAAGCTAAGTCATGAGAGGTTTGAACCCCTAGCCAAGCCTCCATTAATTTTCTAGTCAAATTCTGTTTAATCAAGTTAGGAGGTAAAGAGATATTCCACTAAACAAATTCACTATAAAAGAGTTGGCCGTCTTAACGCCACAATCTCACCGCACATCAAACTCATGCCGATCCCATTCAGTCCTTGTGGAAATCGACTCCGGCCAGGCCGGGTTACTATGCTACAACCTACATAAGCCCTACGCTTCGGGCTACCATTTTAACAACGCAATTGAAGGACGTAAGCAAAATTATAAAAAAAATTAATTTTTTTTGTATTGAATTAAAGATCTCAATTAGTAGTTTAATTAGGTGCAAAAAAATAAAAAAATTTAATGTGCATGTACTTTACTTTTTTATCCGAAGGATATTGCAAAGCAAACCAATAATGTCAAATTCTTAAATTATAAATCTTTTAAATTTTTTTTGTATCGAATTAAAGATCTCAATTAGTAGTTTAATTTGGTGCAAAAAAATAAAAAAAATTAATGTGCAAGTACTTTACTTTTTTATCCGAATGATATTGCAAACAAGCCAACAATGTCAAATTCTTGAAGTATAAATTTTTTTAAACTTTTTGTCTCGAATTAAAGATCTCGATTAGTAGTTTAATTTTGTGTTAAAAAAATAAAAAATTATGCGCGAAAGTACTTTATCTTTTTATCCGACGGAAATCATAAGGGCTCGTAAAACATTTAAAATGGATTTTAGTTTCCTTTTTAAACAATCAACAGAGGGAGGAGTAAGAACCAAGGGGGATAGCGGGGTATTAACTTATACCCCTCCCAAAATATTTGCCAAACCATGCACTAAATGGTGGGACGGGATAAAACTTGGGATATAAGTTATACCCCCTTCTAATACCACAGCCAATCGGGGCCTAAATGTATTGAAAAATATAAAAGATGTACGGGAGTGTGTTTTTTTTGTTTGTCCATTGTGTGCCAGCAAGACGCAACTAATAATAAGTGTTCTAGTACACAAAGTCTAGGACAACATCCAAACTACACACCCAAAACACCCTCAATACCCAAAATACCCTTCGGCACCCACTCAATATTTCAACCCAATAATTTAACCCCTCAAATCTGGACCGTCCAAAACACGTTTGGATGGCCGGATGGAAATTGGCAGGCCCCGCTAACCCCCTTTGGCAGTAGGGCCCCCGGGTCCCAAATACACGAACACTTACATAAATATGTAGTGCTCACACAAACTACCCGTGTGGCAGTGTGTGTGGTAACAAAATAGTATAAGTGATATATTAATATCGGGGGTGTTAAGCAAACTAGTAGACACCTGTTAAAGCTTGGAAAAGTCTTAGTTTTTTATATTATAAATGATGGTTTACTAATTATGAATACACGTTGATCGGTGAAAAGCTTTTTCGATGGAATCTTTTTGTGAATGACGTGATTCTAAGGTACATATGGTGTTACATATTTATAAATAGAGTCTTTTTTATTCATATGATGAAATAATTAATATTTTTTAAAATGTATCCCCAACCTGTCATGTCCTCCAATCTTTTGAGATTTGCGTGTCACAGTGTCAATTTTATTGAGATTTGCGTGTCAGAGTGTCGGTGTCGTGTTTGTGTCGTGTCGCGTTTCCGTGTCGGTGCTACATAGGTTAGAATGAGATAAACAACTTTTCCTAGTGTAGGTGTAGTGCTGTTCCGGGAGAAATGTGATTATATCTAAGAGCTCTGAGGCTCTATTTTTCTTAAGTAGATGCTTTTATTAACCTTATGCTTTGCATGAGAACTGCAGGAGTTCTGATTTGCAAGGCATAACGGCTGATGAGTATCAGCACCCAACTGTCATTCAGAAGGTAGCTGGCCAGCTACATCTGAGTTCCAATGCTCAAATGCGCTACGGGAGCTATCAGAATCCTACTCTTTACCAGAGACGGTTCTTGTATGGGAATTACTCAAATGTTGCGCTTCAGTTTCCCATGACCCAAACATGTGGAGCTACCGATGACTTGTCATTGGTCGCTGCGAATGCTTCAACTGTGTTTGTCCAAGCTCCCTCTGAGAAAGGCCCGGCTGCCTTTGCCATTGATTTTCTTATGGGTGGAGTTTCAGCAGCTGTGTCCAAAACTCTTGCTGCTCCGATTGAGCGTGTGAAGCTTTTGATCCAAAACCAGGATGAGATGATCAAATCCGGTCGACTTTCTGAGCCCTACAAGGTATTGGAGATTGCTTCGGGCGAACAATTAAAGAGGAAGGGTTTGGATCATTGTGGAGAGGGAACACGGCTACTGTCATCCGTTATTTCCACACTCAGGTCAGTATTTCTCCTTTTTTGGTCTGTCTCAATTATAGCTACTAGCGATAACGCACTTGCAGAATCATATCTTTCATTGGAAAAAAATTCTTTGAGTTGAGAACGCTGTCAAAGATGTAGATGTATTAACTTTTTTGTTGTCTGCGAACTTATTTGCATAGAATGACAATATAATAAGATTTCCAATGCTCAAATACGCTGCAGATACAGATGTTAAAAGGGAAAAAACTTGAGCGGTCACTCACATGTTATGTTAACCCGTTAAGGATGCATTGGTTTTTGAGGCGGTTATCCTGATTGATTCAATTATGATTTTAGTTTCCATCTTATTACTTTGTGTTAAAATCAAATCTGTCTGTAATCTTGTTTGGCAGTCCAGTTTTTTCAGGAAACTGAAATGTCTGTCTTGGCTTCACCAAAATTGGTGTTTCCTTAATGTCAGTGTAGATGTACACAAGTTTGATGCGCGAGGGACTGCTTGCTTATTAGTCTCTGAAATTTTCCACAGGCTCTGAACTTTGCTTTCAAGGATTACTTTAAGAGGCTTTTCAACTTCAAGAAAGACCGCGATGGCTACTGGAAATGGTTTGCTGGTAACCTGGCATCCGGTGGTGCTGCTGGTGCTTCGTCCCTTCTCTTTGTGTATTCCCTTGATTATGCCCGAACCCGTCTTGCTAATGATGCCAAGGCCGCCAAGAAAGGAGGACAGAGGCAGTTTGATGGCTTGATTGATGTCTACAAGAAGACAATTGCATCAGATGGTATTGCTGGTCTTTACCGCGGGTTCAACATTTCATGTGTCGGCATCATCGTGTATCGTGGACTGTACTTCGGACTATATGACTCTATTAAGCCTGTGGTCCTCACTGGTAAATTGCAGGTTAGTAAATCATTATATGGCTTCATCTTGCTTTATATATTCGTACCAAGTACAATGCTTTTAAATCTGTGAGTCTGAATTTCACATGGAATTCTGCTATTTCTTCTGGGATGCGGAAAGGAAAGGTCCACTGACACGAGCTATTCGATGGTAATTTCAGGATAGTTTCTTTGCTAGCTTTGCTCTTGGTTGGTTAATCACAAACGGTGCTGGCCTTGCTTCCTACCCAATTGACACAGTCCGCAGAAGAATGATGATGACCTCCGGTGAAGCCGTCAAGTACAAGAGCTCGTGTGATGCCTTCTCTCAGATTCTCAAGAATGAGGGTCCCAAATCTCTGTTCAAGGGTGCCGGTGCCAACATCCTCCGTGCCGTTGCTGGTGCTGGTGTGCTCGCCGGTTACGACAAGCTCCAGGTGATCGTCTTCGGAAAGAAGTACGGATCCGGCGGAAGCTAATTTGAGATCATCAACGTTGCTCAACCAATCTTATTTATTTAGATATTGATGAACTTATTATTCATATAAGTGTGATACGTCCCTTACTATACGCATCGCTCAGTTGAAGTAAGAAGTAAGCTCAGTAGACGGGGCACCAATTCGTTGATAAGGAGCCGTTAAGGTGTAGCTGATTCAGTTAGAAAATAACTACCTCTTG
>JAXBDA010007543.1:0-17293 GCA_036023075.1 Gaultheria prostrata
TGAGAACTTTAATATGGTGCAAAAAAAATTTGAAAATTATTTTGGTAAATACATTATTTTTTAGTTTGAAAATTGCACGTAGTTTCGTAGGGGGCAAACATTTTGAAACGGAGGGAGTATCACTTATAGATCATGTTGTTGGTTCTTACTTTTTCAAAAAAATTCCTTTGATGCTTTCTTGCTGGTCTGGGTTAAACACATTAAAAAAATTTATTATTTAGTTATTTCCTTTGATTATGTTGGAATTTAGCTGTTTAATGGTAAAATATTATGGCATGTTACTTTTTTATTTTAATATATAATCTTTTTCCTTTACATGTTCATTAATTAATGGAAGAAATACTAATGCGGGTTTGGTGCGGTTCGGATAAAATCCAAATCCATATGGTTTGGTTATGGTCCACTAAAAATGATACCCATCGGATATCGATTTGGATTTGGGTATAGATAAATACTTTTGGTTTGGGTATGGTAATTGTTAATCCAGACCAAACCGATCCATTATCATCCCTATTCTCGGCTCCTAAAGCGCACTATGAACAACGTAAACATGAGGAATGGAACCTCCAAAGCTATACCCGCCCTACTGAATAAGTTCGCAAGCAAGGGGCATGCCGAACACCAAAACTAGAAGAAAGAAACGTAAGGCAAGCAAGAATATAGTTTTCCTTTTATGGAACTCATACAAAACCAAACTGACATGGATGAAGCATGCCTTGCTTGCTTGCATACCAAATTATACTCTTTTTAAAGAATAGGCCCCATGTCTAAGTTTTCAAACAAACTAATCATATGGAATTAGTACACCAACTTTTTAGTTCCTTCTTTTAGTCTTCAAATTTATTCTTCATATGTCAGCAACACAAAAATAATACACCTCACCAACATCGTTTCAAATTTTTTAACACTGATAATTCCCCATTGTCAACAGAATATGAACGGTACGAGTATATAGAATAGGATGTATTGGGGTGGTAACTTCTACGTAATAGCTATCGAATGTCTTGGAACCAGATACAATTATATGTAGTCAACTATATATATCAGTTTGTGTGCAGTCTTTTTTAATGGAATTAACTGTCGCAAACAATGACATTTCTTTCTAATAAGAATATACGAAGGATAAAACCGAGTAAGATGTCAATAATATAAGTCCTAACGTCTTAAGAAGACGCAATAATTTGAAAAACAGAAAGAAAGAAAGAATTGCTTCAAAGAAACTCCAACTCTCTCTACATAAATGTGTGTAAAAACTGTCCTGATATTTCCTCTCTCCAACTCCGCCGTGAGCAGAACCTGGTGCATTGTATTGAAATAGATTCCTCGTTTAGTAATTGCAGGTGTGACCTATAATCTTGTATTTTACTTGCAGAAAGTATGATGAATCAAGAAAATGACTCTCAAACCGCAAATACCTGACTAATATTATCATTAACAACTGAAAAAATACTTACCACTTGGCAGTTAGCAAAGTGGGATAAATAATTAGGCAAAACACCATGTGAGGTCTTCCAAAAATAAACCTCCCCCAAACTGTCCTCTGAGGTACTTGATGTCAACTCTGCCTGTTCTGCACCTACCCCTAAGATTTTTTTTCATGTTCCAAAGACAAAAGTTCTCTCGCAAGTAGGGTGTAGCCCAGTGGTAGGTACCATGTATTCTTCATGCATTTGACTGGGGTTCAAACCTCAATAACTACAACTAACAATATTGACTTTTGCCAATCAAGAAAATAAAAAAATATTCTCTCTATAAAAGTGTGCACATGCGAGGAGATGCGTCTTTGAACTTTCTAATAGGTATATAAGATTATAATTCAGAAATGAACACCACCTATGGGGGATAATAAACATTAAGGCTATCCACTATTTAGTAGATGTTTCAAATTTCTACACTATGTAGACTTGCGCCAAAATGTATGACAAAAGATTCATTATGTTTCTTAAGCTGAAACTTACGAGAAATAACTGATATATAGAGAGAGAAAAACTGCAAATGGAAATACCATCAAAATGATATACAAACAAACACCAAGAAAGGCTACGGGCGGTATGCCCAAAAAGGTTCATTATCTTGTGCATGTGGATTTCATCTATTTTGAATTTTTGATCCATAAACATGACGCTTTTGCATTTCCAGGCAGGAAAAAAAAAACAAAAAACAAAAAACCAAGACCAATCATAACCAAAACACCAAAAAGACTCTGTAACAAGGCTACTATGATTCATTACCAAATAGCACAAAACCTCATAGCCAAGTCACAGCCTTCTTCGACTTGACCACCCCTTCATGTCACAAGACTCATAACAGACCACTTAGACTTTTAACCAAGACGTAGTGCACATCATAGGGTATGTGATACATAACTTAGTATATGTATTTGTACCATAGAATTAGTCACAAATACTACCCAATACTGCCGTATGATTAGGTGTTAGTAATCATCTTCTAATCCTGACATCAAATGTGGTCTTAAACATGTTTACCAGAATATAATACATGTGCTTGTATGGTTGAAGTGTACTACTCACAGGGGCACAACTGGCAACTGAGGATATAATCGCGAGAAACTAAAATAACAGGCTAAGGGGATTGATGGTCATTAGTTTCGACGGGGGCAAGGAAAGGGAAAAGAGATGGAAATACGTGAAAGTGATTGGAAAAGTAGAAAGACAGGTTGAAATGTCACAAACTCCTGTTTGACACATTCCTAAGCATGAGTCCAAATCGATAACTTTACTATCAACGATGAAGGCAGGGATAAAGCATGTGCATACTTGGTTACCCTTTGATTTGCGTCCAACCTCTTTCTAAACGATCCGTTTGTCAAAGAACAGCTCGAGCTGCTAAATGATTGCATTCAACGAGAGATAAAGAAACCAATTTCAACAGCCGCCTTAGAACCAGAAGTAAATGGAAAACCAACATGATAATAGGGCATGTCCAAGTACAACTCAAGCAAAGGGAACAACTACATCGATCAGCTTCCAAAGTTTGAGTCTGCATTGTTTAAAAGACAACATTACTAACTTGGGTCAGAGACTCAGAACATATGTTTTAACAAGTAATAACAAAAATAACAACGTAGAGTTCTCTCCAATTTCTAGACATAACTCTGATGCAGCAATGGAAGAGACAATCATTTGCGCCTCCTTAATTACATATTATTCTTTAGACTATTTGCCCAGACATAATCGATAAATCAAACAGTCAAGCAATCAAAAAATAGCATGAATGTCAGCTTCCCGATTAGTAACAAGCCTATTTTCAATAAAGCTAGAAATCATATGTATTGCTATTTTCATTAGCTTCTTGTCCTTGGTTTTTTTTTTTTACCAAAATGATAGACAGTTTCATTGATAATCAAGAAAACAAGACCAATAAATCAACTGGCGTATCCATCCTTAGATAAAGGATTAAATAGCCAAATTGGCGGAAAAGCTTCCCATTTGGAAACACTTAAACCTCCGAACCCTCTACTTGCCAAACAATGGGCTACGCTATTAGCACTACGTCTAACAAACCCAAACTCACACCTATCAAAATCACACGCCAGTCTTCTGATGTCTTCAATAACTACCTCTACACTGTGGTGGACATTTTCTTCTTTTTCGATCATTCTTATCAACCTCAGAGAATCTCCCTCCAATTGGACGTTCTTTACTGCCAAGGATAGTGCGAAGATTAAACCTTCTCTGGCTGCCATTGCTTCCGCTATCTAACGGATCAGCGATACCCTTCAAAGGTGCTGATCTTGCTGCAACAAAACGCATGCTAGAGTCTCTCAATACCAGTCCAATACCCCAACACAGTTTGCAGCATCAAGCCCTGCATCGAAGTTTAACTTTAAAACTCCCTCAGCTGGAGGAGTCCACGGCTGCGGTCCGCCGGCTGCCTTGAGTCCCCTATACCCTTCCGGACGCTGCTCTCGTCGCTGAACGTCTAAGAAATCTATTGCATCTTTGATTGCAATGTTAACAGCCACACCATGCACGCACCTCTTTCCCAAAAAACAAACGTCATTCGTGCACTTCCAAATACGCCAGATGATTGCACGCACCATAGAGACGAGCCGATCAAAATCCGTGCTTCTCTTCCAGCGAGCAATGAGCGTAGTAAACCAATGTTGAAAATCATTTCCTTCAATCGAAATAGAATCCAGGGATATGGGGGAGGACTTCCATACCATCTACGCAAACTCGCATCGAAACGCTTGTCCTTGGTTGCTCGTCTAAGAAGGTGGACTGTAAGCATCGTCATGGCAGACAACAGCGCATATGCAAGATACATGCCAAAAACGAGGGAGATAGTGACATAAAATAGGAAACGACCCATGTACAATTACTGCCCAGGATACAAATGTCTACTTCCAAAACATAATCTACATATGGTCCACGTTTCCTAATTAAAAGAGGAAGTGATCACGCCCTTAGACTCCACTAAGTATTACAGGGCATAACTTCTAGCATAGCCACTTGAGGAAAATGGATCTATGAATACCTTAGGCATCAATTGGATGTGAAAAAGTGTAGGGAAAAGGGTTTAAGCTTAGCAATAGCTACCTCTCTACAACATCTTTAGCATTTTCCTTTGAGAATAAATAGTAATCTAAATCAGACCAGAGGTTGCATATTGCTTCATACATTACTTATGCCTAACATAAACGCTGGTAAACGAAAAAAAAGTAACACGCAAGTCTATAACAAGCTAATCCAAACACGACAGTACAACAAATTCTAGTTCTTGTGACAAAATTGTTTTCCACAAAATCAATTTTGTCACAATATGTTCACTTCTTGTAACAAAATTTTATTTTGTAGCATCAAGTCACTGACGGTGGAGTTATTGTGACAAAATTGATTTCGTTACAATATTTTGTCGCAACAAATATGGGCGGGAAAGTTTCCCGCCGGTGGGAATTGAATATTGCCACATAATAATTTTGTCACGATAGATTTGTCGTAATAAAGGCCCGTGTTGGATATATCGTGACGAAATAATTTGTCATAACAAACTATTATTATTGCTACAATTTATTTTGTTGCAAAAGAGTTGAGACTTTACTTATGGGGATGAAAATGAACTTCCTGGCAATAGGTGTACATAGTTGCAACAAAATTATTTGTCACATTAAAGTTAGTTATTGTTACAAAATCTAATGTGTGGCAACAAGATTACAAGGGAGAGCAATGGTGACAACATTAATTTTGACACGATAGTTAGTCACAACAACTATATATAACGGAAATTGAATCTTACTATATAATATATTTGTCACTATAGATTTGTGACAGTAACGTTTAATATAGAAATAAGGCTATGAAATATTTTGTCACAATAAAATATGACATATAGCTACAAAAGATTTTCACTTTTTCCAAAAATTCTAAATGCCATTATCTTAAACCATCTTACCAAGAAATGCTATTATCTTAATTTACAATCACTTTATTAAAAAAAAATTAACTTTTTCTTATTAATATTACATTTTACGGAATTTCTCTGAGTTGTTACAGAACATGGGTTAGATTGTCCGTACCAGGAATTAAGTTTATCGGCAAAATTGTTAGACACTTTATCCTAGGGAAAATATAATTTCGTAATGCATTTACGTCTCATTGAAGGGGATTGCTAAACCAGGTCGGGCCAAAAATTTACGTGAATGATTTAAGGAATAAGCACAACGAAATCGACGATCTCATCATGACCATGTTGTGGTCATGTAGATAAAACTTGATCGAACCTAAAATATCATTTTCCTAATGAATTTGCATCTCGATGAAGGGCATTTCTAAACTCGATCGAGCTAAAACTTTACGTGGATGATTTAATCAGTAAGCACAACAAAATTAACAATCTTGATCATCGTGATTGTGTCCGGTCATGTGACTAACTCTTGGTCGGACATAAAATATAATTTTCGTAATCAATTTGCTTATCGATGAAGGGGATTTCTAAACCCGATCAAGCCAAAAGTTTTCATGAATGATTTAATCACTAAGCACAACGAAATGAACGATATGGATCGTCATGGTTGTGTCGCAGTCGTGTGGCTACTGTACATTCAACTACAATACAAGACTTATTCTATTATCAAGTAAGTTGAAGGTATAGATTCTAAAAGTCATTAGTGAGTCTATTTTTATAATGGTTGATCTGAACCGTTAAGATTTCACATTTTATTTATTCCATCATTTTCACTAAAATTAGAAATCTTCGGATATCGATAACCACATGATCGAAAGGATATTATGCATTATTACACATTAAAGTCTTAAAGTTCACCACCCGAGCCCCACCTGAGTTCTTTTTTTGCTATCGGGACCGTCTATCTTTTAGATAATATGGATTATATTATTTTGTACTAGAATGCAATTATTTGCATATCGTTAAACATATGATCGGACAGAAAAGATCATTTTATTAATGAATTCGCATCCCGATGAAATGGCTTTCTGAATTCGGTTAAGCAACAAATTTGCTTGATGAATTTTATCAGTAAACATAATGAAATTAGCGGGATCAATCTTTCAAATAGATAAGTTATTGTGGTCCATTACATATTAGGATTCAAGATGTTAGTGGTTATAGGATACCAACAAACGATGAAATTAATTCTTGAAAACAGAAAAACATGTAGCGAGGAATAATTTTCGTCCTCAATTTAATTAAATTTCCTATTACTGATCCTGACACACCGTCGTACCTCCATGGTTGGTACGCTGCATATGTGTAATATTATGGAAAAAAAATACAACCAAATTAAATCCCAAACTCGATTTTAAAATCAAAAGCCTAAGTTCCTGGAAAGGGAACCCAGAATTTATCCAGAATGCGAAAATCAATGGCAATGAATCTGGGCCATCGATTTTCAAATTTTGAGTAAATTCTAGGTGTATTTTTTTGGTATCTGTTTTATACTTTTACGGAGGATCTTGAAAGAGACCCTTTACGAAAGCCCCAAAAGGGGGCCCACTAACACCTCATCGCAATAATCTGAACCGGTCATCTTGTAGGGCCCGCAGAGTAGTTTGTATATGCAAAAAAAATTAGCTTGACCCGGCATCAATTAGGTATGTCAAAAATTGAATTTTTGTGCAAAAAAATAACAGCTTGGATCATTTCATATATACATTACTCTACGGGCCCAACAAGATGACCGATTCAGATTATTGCAATGAGGTGTCAGTGAAACCCCTTTTGAAGCTTTCGTAAAGGCCCCTTTAAGGACCCTCCGGAAAAAAGAGTTTCTCTTTATAAAATACTCCTAAGAACAAAAGAAATATATGCCCAACTGGCCCCAACCAAAGTCTAATAGTAACTGCAGGAGACACAACCCACGTATTTGTTACCTATTCTAGTTCAACCACGATGGGATAAAGCAGCATGAACCATTTTTTAAGGGTACATCGGAAAATAAAGCGGCATGAACTTTGGCTTATCCGTTCGCGGGCTTCTGTGTCTACCCTTTTCACTCCAATTTCGTTTCCCGCCGTACCCATCTTTGAGAGAACTTCTTCTTCCACAAAAATCTATTCTCTCCCCCTCCAAAACTCTGGTAGTAGTATATTAAATTTGTAGATTCTTTTACAATTTTGGGAGAACTTCCTCTCAATTTGTCATTGTTGGTCCTAATTTTTGTCTAACAAAGTTTGGTGCCCTAATTTGATCTTGTTTGTTTGTATTTTTCGATTAGGGGCAATGTTGACATAATTGGGATTTTTTTTTCCTGCCAAGAGTCAGAGATGTACTGCTGTTCTTGAAGAAGAGGATATAGTTTCAGGTTTGTTTATTAGGAGAACTTTAGATATATGTTTGTTTTTTTGCTTTTTGGATGGAATTCTTCGTTTGAATAGTCTCGGCGGATGTTTCATGTCATTGGTTTTTGCATCCCCAGTAAATCGTTAGTGGTGGATACAACAAAAACAATCGAAAACCTCCCCCCTCGCTGCTTTTGCTCCCGTTTTGAAAATAGCTAGCATCTGAGAAGGATTAGAGTGCGTTTACATCCTATTTATGTGTTAATAATGTTTTCTCCTATTAAAGTTGGAAAGCCATGTGAGTCTTTGAATACGCATAGAAAACCTTTTGATAAAATGCCTGATTAATAGTGCAAAGATTTATGATTCATTTCAGGAGAAATTTTATTGTTTACCCTGAGTTTGTCTGATTAGGCTTGCTGCAATCTCTTGGAACATTGTCGACTTGATAAGGCAATTGAATATTCTCTGTGTTAATTTGGAAGAATATTAGTCGCAAGTTTTATGATTTTTCCATCTTTCAGACTAAAAAATCACAAATTCTGATATAGGAGTGATTAGTTTGTTATTTAGAAGGATAATACATGTTTAGTTGCACAATAGGAAATAGTGGCTCTGTTGATTCTTTAGAGATTGCAAGTTTTGAAATATGTGTAATTTCTTAATACCCATTTAGATTCTTGGTGCATTGCATTGAATTAGTTCTTAATTAGCTACCATAGTCCATTTTTCATACCTGGATAGGGTCACATTTTGGTTTTTGAAAAGACTTCAATTGGTGTTAGGATACCAGAGTCGTTGAATCTTGAGATGAAATTAGGTACTTAGCTATATGCAAAAACAAGGAGACATTTAAGGCACAATGTTTTTTCAAGCATGTATGCCAGTCTTTAGTTCAAGAGATTGAATATGATTTTGGCATTGTTTTCTTTTCATTTGGCATGTTCAAAGCATATGATGACCATGTAAATTAGTCCAATGAAACGAAGTAGAATCTGCAGAAAAAGAAACCTACTTTTAATTTCTTTAGCAATGAAAAAAGGAAAAAAAAATTGGCAGCATTTTTATTTTTTTGTGTGGTTCTCTATAGATTTAAAATGGACTGCTAAAATACTAAGTTTGTCTGTTGGAGCACTGATTCTGCCACATTTTCCTATCTTGTTTTATCAACAGGCCAGTCTCTCCCATTGTGTGGTTGGAGTATATAATTGTTTTCCTTGTTTTCCTCTCCATTGCGCATGAAGTTTCTCCTTTATTGAAGAGGAAGATTTAGCTGGTGGGATGAAGGAGATGGAGGTTAGATGTTGTTTGCTCTAGTAGTACACTATCTATTAACTACAAACTTGTCAGTTTTTTTATTTTGGCCAGATGATAGTTGAGGTTTTAATGTTTTTGACCTCTCAAGTACCTTGGTATTTCAGAGATGCTTTTATATCTCTTCAAGAAACGTCGGTGTCTTGTTTCCATATCCTTTTTGCTTATTAAAAAAGTTATGGTCCACATTTGACCTACTATTATATCTTCAAATACACTTAAAATACTGTAGCTGATTCCTTAAACATTGGTTGCAGATGTAGCTGTTGCTTTTTCATGGTCTGAGAACATTGAAGTGTCATATACATTTGGTTTTGGTGGTGATTCTCCCTCCTGGAATTATTGCTGGTTTGTTGCTGTTGGGGTGGGTGGATATGCTAACTCAGTTTGAAGATCTTCAACTATAGCTGTTTACTGGACTTAGTGCATATGCTACTATGATGCTACGATCGACTTCATACAAGTTTGAACTTTGAAGTGTCCTATATGTTTTAGCTTGTAGTAGGTTGCTTCAATATTTCTGTGTAAGTTTGGTTCAACATGGTTACTAGCTTGTATTGAGCTCGTTCAAAGGAAAGAAAAAGAGACATGCTCGTGCTCTTTGGTTGGACAAGAAACGCATGGCTAATTTGTGTATTGTGAATGAAAATTATGGGTGCTTCTGCGTTGCGGATTTGTAGTAGTGACAATATGTTTATCTATGGCAGGTGTTCTAGTGAATATTGTTGTGACGATATCACTTTATCACATTGGTCTTCTCTTATTGTAGTGAACTAATTTTGTTTTGTCACTAATGGTGTCTCGACAGAATTTTTTGTGACAAAGTTGTGCTAATTGTGATAAAATTAATGATGATGTCATGACAAAAGGTTAATGTTTCACTTTTTGTCACGAATGTGTATTTTCTCACCACAAACTTATAATGACAAAATCATAGTGCAAATTGTAACAAGTTTGTTTTGTCTCAACAAATTTCTAACGATAAATCTTTTGTTTTTGCGACAAAATCATTCATCACTATAATATTTTTATCTCTAGCAGAAATAACTTATTGTGACAAATGTCAACAAAAGAATTACAAATTGTGACAAAATATTTTGTCACTACTAATGAAACTTTTTGGGAGAAACTTTTTTTGTCACCATAGTTTTGGGCTTCTTGCGACAAGTTTGAAATTTTGTCACAACAAACGTATTGCTACGGGCTTGTTGTGACAAAAGGGCGACAAAATTATTTCGTCACCATAACTTTGTTGTGACAAAAAACTATTATATAGTGACAAAAAAATTTGTAGCAAAATCAAGAATTTGTTGTAGTGCGAACATAATCACATTTATGCACTAAAAACACATTGTGATAAAAGAAGTAAAACAGAAATGGAGGCTGTTGTAGTTGCACCACAAATCTCACTGCAGACACCACATAGAAATCTCGAGGAAGAGTCAATAAGCTTGGCAACCGATGAAGTCAAAAGACACCAAAAATGCAATAATACATCCCTCGTACAGTTGGAAAATCATGACAATTAACTTTTTTGACCTTATCAAGGCCGCATTTGGTCTAAATTTTTGGGTCTTTTTGGTTGCTTTCCCTTAATTTTTACAAGATTCCGGTCAAGTTTTTTAAAATGGGCATTTTATGGAGAGGTGATAAAATGGAGTTGTTTTCCCAACTGATAAAATGTACTGTAGTAGTTTTCCTATAGGTTTTAGGAGAATTTTATGAAAATCTCATAAAATGACATTTACATTTTATGTGTTGAGATTGAAGTTTCATAAAATGTGAGATTTTATGTACCTAAAATCTATTTGGAGAACAAGACCTAAAGTTGAAAGAAAACTCACTAAAGACGAAAAAAGTTAGAAAAAGATAATTTTTTTAAGTGCCTTTAGCGACATCTTGTATGGGCTTTTTTTTAATTTTGGCTCATGTTGTTATACTTTTTTTTATTCTCCTCATCAAGCTGAACGATGTGGTATAAAACAAGGAACTGTTCATACATTGTTGAATAGAAATAAGGAATGCCAATCTTTTATAATTTTGCCATCATCCAATTGTTCTCGAATGGGTCTATCAGAAATGACAAAAATTAATTTAGTCCAAAAGCACTCCAAGCAGTCAATCATATAGAAATTTATTTTCAATCGCATTATGCATCATGCGCACGCACATGCTTGGGGACGAGACATGCTGAGGCGATTGCAGTATGACAAGGGAGCAGAGAGCTCAAAAAATCGATTCTCGCCATAACCTTTTCGGATTGAGAACAAAGGTTTTTTTGGGTAAAAGAGATTTTATTACCAAAAAGAAACTAGATACAAGAGGATCAAAGGGGCATACCCCTGAGCATATCAAAAATAAATTCTAAAAAACTGCATGAAAAGAGAAACCTGGGCTATACAAAACACTCAAAGCAAAATTTTCTCAGAAATATTCCAAGCTCTACAAAGATCACGATTAACTCTAGTGACACCCACTTTTCGTCATGTGCAGACTCTATCACGTACAAGTTAATCAGGAATTCAACGAAAATGCATGATTATAGTCACATGAACAAATGAACATGTACAACAATAACCATACAACGTTAACCTTACCTTGGAAGAGGAGAGAGGAAAGGCCTTTTGCACTTGCCGAAGTGAGAGATTGAGGTTTGCGGAATTGAAAATTCGTTCGTAGATTTGCAAATTTTCGTACAACCATTGAAGAAGACATTTTCAATCAAATCCTCTTTCTCGATGCTGGTAGGAAAACAGTGATGTGTAACGTAACAAACCGGATTATTGCATTTGCAGCACACATTTATTTGTGTGTAATTGGTTTAGTTGGATCCCATTTTTTACATTTTTACGGACCGATCCTAACATATTGATTTTTATAAATGTACAACACGAAACCAAAACGTTTGATATTTGGCTTATCCTAGTTTGGTGTAATTCGGTTCGGTCGGTTTTTTCTATTTATTCAATTTGGATTATGGGTAATGCTACAGTACACACACCCCAAAAATTATTCCATATGAGATTTTGTGACTCAAAATATGAGATTTTGTGGCTGAAGGTATGAAAGGGCGTACCGTATGCACCCTCATACGGGTAGTCAGAAAATCTCATATAAGTCCACAAAATCTCATATGGTCAAATATGAGATTTTGTGGCACAAATATGAGATTTTGTGGCACAAATATGAGACATGTCACATCAAATATATATCTACGCGATATATATCACATTCCCACTACAGGACAAAACCGTCATATGAGATTTTGTGGTTCTTTATATGAAATCGATTTTTTTTCATATGTGGAGCCACAAAATCTCATATTCGGGTGCATACCGTACGCATATCTCATATTTGGAGCCACAAAATCTCATATTTTGAGTCACAAAATCTCATATGGAATAACTCATATTTGAGCCACAAAATCTCATATTTTGAGTCACAAAATCTCATATGTAGGAATGTGTATTGTAGCATTCCTCTTGGATTAAAAATGTTAATTGGGCCAACATCACCGGTTTTTTTTTTCTTTTTTTTGGAAATAGTAAAATTTAGAACTTGGATTGAAGTTCCATCATAAACATGTACAATAGTCCAAACCACAATTTTAGCACAACAATAGCGAAGCCAACAATAATTGTAACCCAAATAGCCAAACCTTGCTTGTACCCCAAAAATCTCTCAGTAAGAATAATTTAATTGGGACAAAGCCCACAAACACCTTAAAGAAAAGGGGGAAATGACAGGCTGGTACAATTTCGGAGGCCTACTTTCCATGCGCTTCAGCCCAAAACCAATAAAGCACTAGTAATTGGAGTATTATATATACTTCTATACATGCCAAAAAAACACTCACCAAAAAAAACACGGAAATCCAACTCTCTCTCCTCCCATCCTCCCTCACTCCCCTGACACTAACTCCACCCATTCTATCGTCTTCCTCGTGCTGATATCGCATTTAGCTCTTGTCGAAAGTCGGCCTCCACTCCAACTGCTTTTGCGGTGTTAGAATTTTTGGAACACCTGTTCAATCCCACAACACCCCTACGGATCTTGGGAATAATGAATTACCGAACGAAACCACAAACAGACGTGCGTAATAAAAATGGAAAGATAAACGAGACACAAGATATACATGGAAAATCTCAACGCGAGGACAATCCACGGGAGTCACACCAGTCCACTATGAAATCGATCAAGAGTACAAGTTTTCTCGCAATCTCCCTGAGATGTGCGTTTTCTCTCGTCTCTCTCTGATATTCTCTAAAAACTGATAACCATAATTACATGTTAACTGCAAAATAAATAGGTTGGGCCCTATGGCTGAAATTACATACCCCAGGTCCAAAAACATCTTTTCGCTGTAGTCTGGGATGCTCTTGAAGTTGCACCCCGGACTGCGGGACACTCATGTCCCGTGGGGGCTCCCACCCCTACACTCCTGGAATAAACCACCGTTGAAGATTGTCTACACCCCAACATGCGGCGCCACCGCCACCGCCTTCTGCCATATGAACCTCCTCTATGAACTCGCAGCTTAGCTTCAGTCGGTACATTCTTCTCAGATCGGCAAAACAATTTTTGTTTTTGTAATTGCTATAACGACCTGGATTTTCGGAATCATTATTTAAAACATTTATTAAAAAGTTAATTTATATAAAACGGATTTCATTTATAAAATAGCGGAAATGACAGAAATAGTCAGTTTGGTTCGAAGTTCGAACGCACATATACATAGTACTTCGTTGAGAAATTAGGTTACATTTTGCCAACACAAAATAAGGAGGTTCTAGGCTTCTAGAGGTTCAGATTCAAATCCTTATTCCAGTTCTTCTCCTCCATTTGCTCATCAACAATTTCCTTCGTCTGGCAGTACGGTTCTTCTTCTGTACCTTCAATACGTGGCGTGAAATGTCAGGGCCAATAATAGCACCATGAGTGATAAATCGCTGAGTAGCTAACTCTTATGCCCACTAACCCTTACCTAACAATCATACACAGAATATATGTGATTGAAAAATAGTACAGAAATGGAAAGCAAGTAACAGATTCCATTATCTAGCCTTTACCTTATGTTTCATCTAAGTTCTCAACCTAGAGAACAATCTCCCCAGTAACCACCAAGTCTATGGCCATCTTGTGATTCAACTCCCCCTTGCTTGCCCTAACTGGGAGCCCAGATGAAAGGCCTAAGTTATCTACTTAGTCGGATTCATCGAACGCCTCACAAGGATGAATTTCCTAGGGACTGACTGAACCACTGGGCCCATGAGGATCTGACTATAACATCGGGAGTATATAGCCGTGACTCGGTCTATAATACAAATCACCCTTATATCACCAAATAACTCAATATGGAGTAATCACAAAATGCCATAGCTTAGGGTTCCGAATCTCTGTCAATACATAAGTCACAATATCTCCATTTTCAAAATCACTGGTTGACTGCCATTCATCTCATCAAATGTCATCCGAAATCTTTATTCAATTTCCCATTAACTTAACATCTATGTGAATTCCACGCACACCAACCCGGGAACCTAATTGTCCATTCTAACATTCACAATAACAACAGCAAAACTATAATGATAAATGTAACAGAAAGCAATTCATATAAAATAATCAAAATTGGTCTTTGACCGCTTGTGGTTTATCAAACTTAGCATGTAAGTTCATTTACTCAATGCTTTTATTAACCGAAAAACACAGATTATGAATACTTTAGTATTTAGCCAATTACACGACTCAAATGTATTCCGATTGTTATAAAATTATACCACAACACAAAGTCATTTAGAAAGTTAGGATCAACCTGTCTCAAGAACATATTTACAAATTCTGATTTTAAGAGCACTCAATTTACTCTTGAACATAAGCTGTCCGGTTTTGACTCGAGATAGCAATTGAATTATTTATGATCTCAAAAGATGTAATTAAAATCTATAAAAATTGGTACACGTTCTAAACATCACACTTAACTTCCAGTAAGCAGAGAGAAATCTTTATGAGAGAGAAGAGAGAAGACTTGTACCCTATTTTCTTTGGTTATAGAGGACTAGTGTGGCTCCCGTGGCTTTTCCTCGCATTGAGGTTTTCCACGTCATATCTATTTGTCTTTCCTGATTTCTGTTTATTACGCACTGTTTCATGTTTTGGCGATTTCTCTCTCTAGTTTTCAAGATCTGTAGGGACATTGTGAATTGAACGTGTCTAACAATACGCATGCTAATAAACATACAAAAAAATTGTGACGGAAGGAGTATACTTTTATAATGTTTCTGTTCAAAATGTTAAAGAGAGATTGAGATCATTTTTTTTCCCCCATGGTTCACGCCCCTTGAAAATAAAAGGGGTAGGCAAGGGATGAAGGATCCAAACCAAAAATAAAAAACAGGGAGAGATGGCCAAGAGTAATGTTGCTTTTTTTCTAGGTGCAATGTTTGGAGGATCTCAGAGGGAAATCTTAACAAACTACTGAATAACTTTTCTGTCTTCTACATTATTACTTCCCAAGATTACTAGCAAAGCACCATAGAGAGATCAACAAATCAAAATTCACTAATTTGGGATATTTGGTAGGTGCAAAACGATACATTGCACCTTGCAAGCCTTTGTTGACCTTTGCCAACCCAAAGGCTTAATTTTCTTCACAGTCAGGGGCGGATGTATGTAGGGGCTGGGGTGGCCCCGGCCCCCGGTTTTCTATTTCGGAGTATATTTTTGGCATATTTTTTTATAGATATTGTTTTAAAAAATATAAAATTTTCAAAAAAAATTTAAAAAGTAAGTATAATTTTCATTTCGAGAACACTAAATTATGGTGAATGATAACGTGCAATAATGATACTATGTTCGTCGAATGATATGATAACAACAATACTCATGATTAATTTTTCAATTTATTAAAAATGTCCTACAAAAACTCAAAAGACTGGATTTAGTTTTGGAAAAATCATCGAACCAAGATTTTTTTTCCATAATTCGGGCCCCTCCGGCTTCAATTCCTGGCTCTGCCACTGTTCACAGTAGTCAGACAACTTCTCCTCATGCATTATCTTACCAGCTTTTCCAACTTACAGGAATAAGGCCAACTATTAATTAGGCTTGCAAACATATTATTACTCTCTGGGTTATTTTTTCGACTTACAGACAGTAATATTTACGAAGAAATCTTGATTGTTGAGCACTTAATATGGTGCTCAAGCGTTGACATTTGGTAACTACGCGTCTACGCCCATATAATTGACCTGTATGTAGACGATCATATTCGAAAGGAATAACAATGAAAATAACTTGACTACGATGATGAATGTTGACATCTTTAGTGTATTCTCTTGATTTCAGTTTTGGATTCCTTATAGCCATTAAAACGCCGTAGACCAAACACACCCTCAAACCAAACCCACTAAATTCTCTAAATTAGAACCACCCATTTTCACTAATTTTCATTTGGTTATTGCGGAAGTTGGGTCACAAGAAATATTTGAGTCCCTAAATAGGAGTTTATCCTTCAGAAAGCTCTACGTGTGGATTGACTTGGGAATGTAAGCCGGTGGTCTTCATAGTTGAATAGAGGATCAAAACAACGTCGTTTTGAATCTGCACCCCTGCGAGCCACGATGCTATAGGGTCCCCAGATCCGAAAAATATTTAAAATTTAAATCCACAAATGACGCATACGGCATACCCTTTTAAAACTTGAGCATCAAAGGTCCGACATCTAATGCACATATTAGAGACTCGGTCACAGGGCCGGCCCAGGGATAAGCCCCGCAAGCCTCCGGGCTTGGGCAACACCCCGGGCTAGGGCAACCGGAAAAAAAAACTTCCCGAAGATAGACATATTATGTAACGCCCCTAATTTTGGGAGCGTTAATAATTATATTAGAACAGTAGAGTCTGAATAAATATTACAATTTCTTTTAATAAAATCCTGAATTATTACATTATCAAATACTGGGTCGGGTCTATGGCATCTCTCAGACCTCTGCCGGGTCTGTCCCCAAGTCGGCAGCTTCTCCATACAGCTCCTGGTTGTAATATCCTTCCTGGTTATACTGGCAATCTAGCATAATACGTCCGAGTTGACAAACAACATCATAGTATTATGCCAGGGTTACACAAAGTAACACCGTGAGCGATAAGCTCAGCAATTTACCCTACCCAAACCCTATTCTAGCAATTCTAGAACAATATGTGAGCAGGGAAAATCGTAATTT
>JAXBDA010007544.1:0-17290 GCA_036023075.1 Gaultheria prostrata
CTTTGCTTCGGCCCATTTCGTGCTCTCCCATCTCCCCAACTTCAACTCCATCTCTGGTGTGTCTTTGGCTGCTGCAGTTATGTCCTTGAGGTAAAGTCCCTTGTTCTCGGCCATACAATACATTTTTGATTTTTTTTTTTTTATGTTAGGTTGAAAACATGAAACGCACTCCTAGTTGAACTTAATTATATCCATTACTAAAATATGATTATGTTGAGCCTCCGTACCAGGATACGACAATTGAACCTCAATTCTCTTCAACTTTGAAAACAGTAATAGATATTTGTGAGAGATTCCCAATTTTTTCAGAATCTTGTTTATTTCGAAGCACAATACTTGGCGAGTTGCAACATCTTATGCTGTGATAGGTCATCGTAGGCAATATGTTTAAATGTTTTAGATGTTTCTGTGTAACAGATTGCATTTAACATAGCATTTCTGGGAAAGGGTGGTTCCTTATTTCAAAGAGTTTCCTTGTTAACTATGATTTGATTTTTCTTCATTTTTTTTTATATCTTGCAGCTACTCTACAATTGCTTGGACTGCTTCTGTTCACAAGGGGGTGCAACCGGATGTGTCATATGGCTACCCTAAAAAAACCACGCCAGGAAAGGTCTTCGGGTTTTTCAATGCCTTGGGTGATGTTGCTTTTGCCTACGCTGGGCACAATGTGGTTTTAGAGATTCAAGCAACAATCCCTTCTACCCCTGAGAAGCCATCCAAGGTCGCCATGTGGAGGGGAGTCCTCCTTGCCTACATAGTTGTGGCCTTGTGCTATTTCCCTGTCGCTATAATCGGTTTTTGGATGTTTGGGAACGGAGTTTCAGACAATATCCTCATGTCATTGCAGAAACCCACTTGGCTCATTGCAATGGCTAACTTGTTTGTCGTTGTTCACGTTATCGGAAGCTATCAGGTCCAGGCCAAACATTTCTTTTGATGAAGTTGTTCAAATGATTTCTCAATATTGATGAGTTTTGGGGCTTTTTGTCTAATCTTTCTTTGTTTCTGTTGATTTAGATCTATGCAATGCCGGTGTTTGACATGATAGAAACTGTTTTGGTAAAGAAATGGAATTTCAGGCCCACTTGGATGCTTCGCTTTGCTTCACGAAACTTATACGTGGGTAAGTACACTCAGCTCTTCATCCAAACTGCATCATTAGAAATTTGTTTTTCTTGATCAAGGAGAGTTTACATTCTTCTACTGTTGATATCTTTTTCTTTTTCCCTTTATTGCAGCTTTTACAATGTTTGTTGGCATGACCTTCCCTTTCTTTGGTGCTCTTCTTGGTTTCTTCGGAGGGTTTGCATTTGCACCAACAACATTCTTTGTAAGCAACTATATATATGGTCCTTCCTTTACAGAAATTTCAGAAAATGGTTGTCGCAACTAAAATCACACTATATCTCACTGTCATTATTTTTTCTCTTTCGTATTTTTTCTGGTTCCTCTCTGCAGTTGCCTTGCATTATGTGGCTTGCCGTCTATAAACCGAGGAGGTTTGGCTTGTCTTGGCTTGCTAACTGGGTATGAGTGGCTTAAAACTTGGCTTTGATTTTGTTATATATTTTTTCCTTATGCTTTGAAGTTTAACACTCACCGGTTAATTTGAATTGTAGATCTGCATTATCCTGGGGATTCTTTTGATGATTTTCTCATCCATTGGAGGGCTGAGGCAAATTATACAAGACGCATCGACATACAAATTCTACTCGTAAACAAATTTCTCATCCCGCCAAATAGGAAGTGGCTGCTAAACTATACCCTAGATGGAGATGCGAAGATTATGATGGTGCAGAGAAGGCCATGGGAAGATGGCTCAGTTCGATTCATTGCTTGATAAACAAAAGAAAGCTTCTTGGAGGACCATTTCTCTAAAATAATTTACAGCTTTTGTTCATCAATTGTTGTGCATAAATGTCATCACTATTTGTGTTTGCTTCCTGGTGTAGTTTTCTCAAAGTTTACTTTCATTTGTTTGATGGGATTGAATTATATATGTCAATGAATTTGTGATGATGAAAAACTTAAGTTATTCTCAAAGTGTACTTTCATTTGTTTGATGCGATTGAACTCGATATGTAGCCGGAAGACCAGCAAAAACTACTGCTGCTTATATATGGTGACAAGCCTCAGTGACGGGCACACCCGGAGGGTCGAAAAAGGAGCCGTCGAGAACGAGGTTTGCGACGGCTCTGTTGGCGGCCTCGGTGTAGTGGGTGCCGTCCCAGCTAATGTACCTGGATGGGTCTTTGCACACGGGACTGGTGAGGTTTGCCTGTTCGAAACTAAATGCATTGGCTCCCGCAATTTGTGAGACCCTCCTACCACAGTTGATGCCCGGAGTACCACAACAGAAATTGAAAGGTTCATCGAAACCTGAAAAATCCCGTCCAGGAAAGAAGAAAACAAAATAAAAAAACGAAAGATCAAGTTTATCAGATTGATGTCTGAAAAGATAGAGCGAAGTACTATTATCAAAGTTGTTAGAACTTGTCCCACGTTGGCTAATAAGGATACGTACCGTGACTCTTTGGGTCGAGAAATAGAGAGTATTTAGCGGAGTACATATCGACGTATGTAATGACTGCATCCGGGTATTCTGCCCTCAGCTTTTGAACCCTGTCCTTGAGATTCTTATTGAGCTCCTGAGCCTTATTGTTTCTTGCGATCTCACACCCATGCTCGTCACATGGTGTCCCATTTGGGTGGCAAAGCCCCTGGTGCACCCACGCCAGGCAACCGAATGGGCCAGTGTTTTGCACCCACAGGTACTTTGCTCCGTTTTCCAGTAGCCGCTGCAACCATATATCAACTGTCAGTAGTGGATACATTCTCGTACTTTCCACTGAACTCCAAGGGGTCACAAGTAAGATTTTTTCATCAAAACTAGTAGTGGATACACTCTCGTTACCTTTACGAAAATGTAAAATTTGTCGAGGCGTCCAGGCATATCTTTTATGCTGGCCCCAAAAGCAATATCATTTTGGCCAATGTCAATGGTGTATAAAGCCTCAGAGAAGATTTCAGGCTCCGGGAGGATGCTTTTGAATTGTGGGTTTTTGCCTGTTGTACCATTCCACAACAAATTTACGCAAAACTGTCAATGACTTCATAGCAATATTGTTAAAGTCCAATTCCACAGCTTGCTTTCTAGTACTACTGATTATTAGGAGAGAGAAGAACTCACAATGATTATCGTTGCTGTTATATAAGGCAGTGGTGCGCGACTTGAATCGTAAGAATTGAGAAATTTGGACGTCTAGGTTGAAAGGTAACGGCCCTGGTAGAACGTGCGGATCAATCTTGCAACCCCCAGTTGCAAAATTGGCCCCATGCTTGAAACTTGTCCCAACTGAGTCTACCGTTGCATTCAAATGTGGCAATCCCAGTTTCTCAGCTGCATAACCCAATCGTTAGGATTTTAGAACCCCACAACACCCCTGCGGATCTTGGGAACAATGAATCACACAACGAAAATAAACAATCGTGCGTAATGAAAAATCGGAAAGAAGAACGAGACACAAGATATATGTGGAAACCTCAGCGCGAGGAAAAACCACGGGAGTCACACCAGTCCACTATGAAATCAAAATCAATCAAGAGTACAAGTCTTTTCGCAATCTTTGCGTTTTCTCTCGCCTCTCTTTTTTTCTCTAAAAACGTCTAACCCTAATTACATGCTAACTGCAAAATAAATAGGTCGGGCCCTATGACCGAAATTACAGACCGAAGTCCACAAACACTTGTGTCTCATCCCGGACTAAACTATTGTTGAAGGTTGTCTGCACCCCAATACCACTATATTAAAATCATTAAGGGAAAACAAAAGGCAGTGTAATTGCACAACGATATCTGCACGCACCCAACTTAAGCTCAGCAAAAGGCAGTAAAATAATACCCAAATCGTACTTTTCTATAGTTTCTTTGATTTAAAATGTTACTTCTGAAACTTAGTCATAAATCTTTCAGTTTCAAAATTTGTATGTAGTACTTTTTTGTACTCTACATTGAGCGCTACTCTTTCAAGTTGAGCTCGTTTCGATGCTGGATCAGAGGGGTATTAAAGTTGGGCCCGGATAACTAATCTCGGACTCATGTTTCATCCTTGGTTTGGTAAGGTTTTTACATAACCGGATTAAATATGGCCCGCCAAAAACAATGCCCCCCAAGGGTGTTAGTAATTAATAACAGCCTAGAAGGTTTCCATAGATAAAGCCCCCCTTTATCCCCCGTTCTCAATACCCCCTCCACCCAAGACCATCTAATTTATCACTATCCCCCATTTCAAGTACAAAACAAAACCAGTACTATTTTATCGTCCCTTATTATCAAAATTTTCCAAACCAAGTACTATTATATCGACTCTTCATAAATGTTACATCAAAGTAGATCTATCAATCATACAGTGCCACGTAAGCGGGTGTGGTTGGTGGTGTGGTGAAGTGGTGTGTCATCTAGAATTATTGAAATAACCCCTCCTATCTTATCTCCCCTTGCTATTTAATCCACCAAAATCTCATCCTCGTCCAATCGAGCCATAAAGCCTCAAATCAAATGTGCTCTAATGTACATCACTAGTGGTACTATGTATGCCCGTTACACATTATGTCACCTGATGATCGTTACCTAGAAAGTCGATTACAAGGAGACCGTCTGAGCCTCTTTTGGACTTCTTGCCGATTGTTTGGCCAAACGGCAAAAGCAACTCACCACCGGCTGCCGATGATGCTCCTGTGTCCGAGTTGGAGTCTCCAAAATTGAAAATGGCCGGAAAGCCACAGTTCCTTGAGCGCTGCCACTACCGAAAACACCACCATTTTCACCACCCACCAACATGAAAAGCACCAGCCCGAATAGAGAAAGCCTAGACGCCATGGTTGCCTTTTACAGCAACCTAATTATTTCTCTCAACTCGATCGAATGAAACCAACATATAAATAAATAAAAAATCGCGCATGGGACCCCTTCAGTTGCTTTTTTAAGCCTTATATAAGTATGAATGCGGATTTCAAGAGTTGGATCCACAAATTTTTGGTTTTGTGTATGGTACTGAGGTCTCCACATGTAGCTCTCCTGTAAAAGCCAAACCAATAAGTAGGATTATGTGAAATTTTCTTGGCCAGGTGGACTTCCTATTTTTAGATCCAATACATTTCAACATCTCCCCACTCACACATGTAGGGTAGGGCCACAAAAATTCCATCCTCTCAATTAGCACGTGTCTTGTTATTTTCCCATACCAAAAAAATAAAAATAAAAAGAGTGTGCGACCTATTTTTAGATCCAATACATTAAAACATCTCCCCACTCACACATGTAGGGTAGGGCCACAAAAATTCCATCCTCTCAATTAGCATGTGTCTTGTTATTCTCCCGTACCAAAAAAATAAAAAAAAGAGTGTGCGACCTAATTAACGTAAGTCATAATGTAAGAGTGTTTTTTATTTGAATTTTGAAGTCACCATCTTACTAACGTAGCACATCACTCGTGATATCTTGTCTCCCCATATTGTCTGTCTATGTTAAATCAAGCATTCTTCAACCCTCGTGGTTAAAAAACACAAAACAAAGCAATGCTTGAACCTAATTAACGTTCGTGTACTATGAAACTGAGATTTGTGTTAGTGAACAATTTTCCCTAGCCACTCGTGTTGATCCATTTAGACTAGATCGTTGTTCTAGACATGCTCAGTTGGACCGTACCAATCATGACCCTTGTAAAGCATGCCAAAGAACCAAGGGCTTGCAGTCTAAGCGGTTATCTCTTAGTTCTCCTACAAACGAGACCAGGGTTCGAGCCTCGGTATATGCGTTTGGGGTTTAGAGTTATGGATAGCTTCTAGACCCCCTCTGGATACTAACTCACTAACTACCCTACTAATCCCCCACTGATGTATATCGAATGGCAAAAAAAAAAAAAAAAGCATGCTAAAGAAGTGAAATCATGTACAACCTCCCACAAATTGAATTTTTTAGCCCAGTCACTCATCAAGCTTCTATCCAACATTCAGCTTTTCGATCATATTAAAGAACAAAAAGCACCTCAAAAGTCTTAGAACACTTTAGGCTTAGGACTTGAAGAGGTATTGGCACCACTGTACATTCTGTCTTATCTGTAACCCCACATTTGTCTTTATCATGCTTTATGAAGTTGTGGAATGAGTTCATATTAAGATGTAAAAAACCCCATCTTAGTCCATATAACCGACACTAAGGCTCCGTTTGTTTCGGACGGAAAATGTTTTCTGGATTCTAGAAAATAAAACATTTTCCAGCGGTTGGTTGTATCTTGAAAATATTTTCCGGAAAACGTTTTCTATTATTTGGTTGACATAGAAAACCACTTATATGAAAGAATGACCAAATTGCTCATTTTGATTAAAAAAAAAAATTCAAATCAGTGCATTGAGAGAGAGAGAGAGAGAGTGAAATGGTTAAAACGAAAACATTCAATCAACGCAAGAAAATCGCAAGAAAAAAGAAAAAGAAAAAAACTTGACTTTCACATAAAAAACACTCCAAATCAGTACACAAATATTCATAAACGTACTTTGCGTGTTTTGAATTCACCAACAACATAGTTGCAATCGACGCAAGGTCGGTACCTTTATAAGAACTAAATCGAACAGTGGCAATCAGATTCAACGAATCAACAAAATTATTCATGCCTACCAAAAAAATGACCAAACATATCATGTTCCCAAAAATTAATACAGTATTCTGGGATTAATTATAATAATTTGTAAATAACTAATACTCATAAGTGGTTGAGAGATTTTCTCAAACACCTTATGGGCATTAAACTGTATTTGTATGACACAATATTATGGGCAGATTAAAAAAGTAGAAAACTTTGTAGCTCAACGTCAGAAATCAAATACGAACAATTATTTGAAATTTGTAGATCGAAAAGATCAGATTATTCGATCAGAAATTGCAAAGCAACAGGGTCCAAACAGAGAAGGAACACAGAGAGAGAGAGAGAGTGTGTGTGTGAATAAGATTGATGGTGGGGAGGAAGACAATCAGAGAGAGAGATAAGGGAGAGGGAGAGGAGAGATGACGGGTGATGAGAGAGAGAGAACCAGAGAGAGAGAGAGAGAGAGTACCTGAGGTCTAATTTTGAGAGTCGGGGTGTTTTGCAAAGCGTCGGGGCATCTCTTGGAAATTGTTTTCCGGAGTTCCATTTCGGAAATCATTTTCCAGCTGAAGGGACTTGTTTTACAAGACAGGTCACTCTCTCACAACACAACCAGTCAACCACCCAATTATGTACACTGAATAAGCCAGTTCCAATAACTTAGTCAGTTTAAGTCAGTTTGTGGAACAAGGCAGATTTCACTAAAATGCTATAAAGTAATTTATCTAGCATTTTCAATTTCACTAAATGCTATAAAGTAATTTATCTAGCATTTTCAATTTCACTTGAGTGATCCAAAGGAAGGTGCACAATTTGGACATTTGAATTAACTTCATGATCAAATACCAATGAAAGATCAAGTCATTGAACAAATTTTCTGGAGACACCATATTACAAGAAGTAGGCCTTTTAACTAGTTGGAAGACCACATGACGTTATTGACGTTTTATGGTTTACGACAAGCCTTAGCTAGCGAAATTGGAGGGTCCGATAAGGAGCCATTGAGAATGAGTTTTGCTACAAATTGGTTGGCTGCCTCAGTGTAGTGTACCCCGTCCCAGCTAATGTACTTTGATGAATCCTTACACGCACTTGTACTCCCAGTCACGACTCTGTTATTTCCATCGAATTCTTTCTGCTCACAAGGCACGTACTTGTCAGTGTAACTCCCGCAACAGAACTTCATTGAATCCTCAAAACCTGCAATATATTCACAACAGAAACAGAAAAGAATAAAAAATTTCGAATTAGAAATTGTTTAGGCAGCATTGCGCGTTATTATATGTGAACTTTGTGATTGTACCTAGACTCTTTGCCTGGCTGACAAGATTGTATTTAGCTGAATACACATCGACGTATGTGAAAGTAGCCCTCGGGTATTTGGTCGTGTACTTGGCAACCTCTTCCTTTAACAGCTTGTTGAACTCCTGAACCAACTCGTTCCTGACCTTCACGCACCCATTCTGATCCAACTCACACCCTGGCTTTTCCTTTTGGCAGGAAATGATGCTCTGTGGGAAGCAGCCGATCGGACCAATGTTGTGGATCCAGAAGAACCTCGCCCCTTCGTATTCATGTAATATCTGCAGAACCACTTTTAGTTTTGATTCTCTTTTAAGTAGGGGTGGGCATCGTGTCGTATCGTGTTCTGTCAGAATTCTCTCAACCCTAACCCGACCTGTTTATCTTTTCGTGTTATCGTGTCGTGTCATATTTATGTTCTGTGTCAGAAATAGCCGACCCTAACCCGCTAACTTCATGTCGGGTTCGGTCTTGTTATCATGTCCTTTCATAAATTCCCACCCCGTGTCATGTCGTGTTCATGTCAGAATTCTCTCAATCTTAATCCGACCTGTTAAGTTTTTCGTGTTATCGTGTCGTGTCATATTCGTGTTTCGTGTCAAAAATAGCCACAACTTTTAACCTAGGTTTTCAAGTAGCATGATTTGGTAGTGAGCCAAAAAGACAAAAAAGAAAAAAAAAGGTTAAGTATGACTTTGCTAGTTAGCTACTTACAGTTATCAATCTGGTGAGCTCTGGTATCATTTTAGCGAAAGTGGTGTTTCGGGCCATCTCCGGTGCAGAATTAATAACATCATTTTGCCCAATGTCGATTATGTATAAAGCCTTTGAGAAGTCTTCGGGTCTTGGGAGTATGCTTTTAAAGGGTGATTCTTTTTCGTCACTGAGTTGATTGTAAAGGGCTGTGGCGCGCGACTTGAATGAATGAACTGAAAGACCTGTTTTGCTAGGCCGAACTTAAAATGTCCAGGATTGCCGGAAGTGCGGTTAAGTAAGACCATGTCATCATCAAAGATGGACTGGCCTCCGATTGCGAAATTAGCACCGTGTTTGAAGTTTGACTCGTACGAGTCTAGATACGCACTCAAGTATGGCAAACCCAAGTGCTCAGCTACAGTTGGGAAGAGAAGTAAGAGAGAAAAGCCGCTGAAAATACGTACATTATTCGATAAAACAAAGTATCAACTCATTAGAGCATTCATTCCCAACGACATAATCAAAATTGAATAGCTAAAAGTTTCCACATCATTCTCAATGGATATAATGAACTTTGGTTTTCAAAAAACCCCAATCCCGTATGAGTAAAGTAGGGAGACCCTTTATGAATTCCAAATGCATTCAATTATTTGGACTTTCTTTAATTTTTGTTTGTTGCAGCTTTAAGTTACTAACTAAAAAAGAGAAGGGGAGCTAAGACACATGTCACATTTTAAGTGTGATGGGATATCACATAAGCTTAATGGAGCCTAAACGTTCAAGTCAGCAAAATTCGTCAGAATTAGAGTTTGACGGTAGGTGTCTTATTGAATGACCAAGCAATAATTTAGGTGTAAAATTTAAAATTTCCGAAAATTTAGGTGTCTATTTGACATAGTTTAAAAAGTATAAATTGAAGCAAAAAAAAAAGAAGTATAAATTGAAGTTTACCAAAGTTTAGGTTTTTATTAGATATTGATGTTAAAATTTGAGGGTAATTCAAAGTTTGCATAGAAAAAAAAGCTAGTGTAAAAAAGGTACCTATAAAGTCTAGAATGACACGACCATCAGAAAATCTTCCAGATGATCTGCCGAAGAAAGTCTGGCCATTAGGTAAATCCAAATTGTCAAAAGCTGCTGCGGATCCTCCGGTGTCGGAATTGTCGTCTCCGAAGTTGTATATCGCCGGGAACTGACAGCTATTCCCTGAACTGCCGCCACCACGCTTGGCGGCGACACCGCCCTTGTCTCCTCCGCCCACCACCACCAAAAGCAATATCCCGAGTTCCCAAATCGCCATTTTCCTCCTAGACTTCCAGGGGGTTGCTGCAAATTGAGCAACCTCTCTCTCAGTTCAAAGAGAAAGAAAGTCGCGCATCGCCACGCTGGGGGCATGCTCAACCATATATATACCGGTCAGTGTAATTTCTTGATCCTAAAAATGGGTTTGCAGATGTCATTGAGAGCACAATCGGTTAACTTATGCTTAGCACAAAAGTTTGGTCAGATCCTAATTTGTAGCATTCACTTCAATCCAGACCCGGGCTCCTCAAATCTAAGCCGTCCAAAATACGGTTTGGACGGTTAGGATGGGACATGCAGGCTCTGGATTTCTTCTTTCCACTCCAAGGGAATATCAGTATATGGGAATTGAAAAACTAAGTGGTGTTCCACTAAGCGAGTTTTTTTGGTTTTTTGAGTTAGTGGAATGGGACCTAACAATCGATTACATGACCAATCTTCAAATAGACAAAAGACGGCCAAAAGCGGGTAACAACAATAATTGGTTTTGTTATGGGATAGTTCGTGATATTCACAATGGTCTATAATTGGTCACTACATCAACATCAATGATTGGTTCAAGCTCATAACATAATAGTGCTATTTCTAGGCTTTTATTTGGTTTAGTTCTTATGGATTAATCTAAAAACTTTGCGCAACACACAATCACAATACTACGCACAATTTTTTTCCCTTTAGTTGTCGCAAAGAATCAATTGAAGGGTGAAAGCGATACAATTAAAAAATCAAAAGATGAAAATGGGCAACCTGGTGAGCTCCCTTAAACGGTTAAACCTACCCCTAATACTACACAACAAACTTGAATCATGTGGACAGTTCCTGAACCTCCATCCTCTGCAAGTCGATCATATGCGTTGCTCAGGACTAGTGGAACTAGAATTTGAAGGTGGAGGTGACTAAAACGAAGTCCAAATGTCTAAGATTAAGTGGAGTGGGTAAAACCCAAGTTAACAAGAAATAGCCCAAGCACGTGCGAATCACATGCTCAGCCTAATAAACATCATGTGAGTACAAAGCATGCCCGCGTAGAGTGACATCACCGCGAAAGGGGAAGGATTATATCTGGTCGACCGCGTACTCCAGAAAAGAAAGCTGTGGAGCACAAGACTTACAAAAAGGAATACACAACCAACAAAAAGGAGTTCGTGCCGTGCAAAAAAGAGAAGCTGCCACAGATCCCAAATCGTACTTCAGCGTGCGTACTTTGTTCAATAATCCGATGTATCTAATGTTGTACCGAATCAAAGATCAGCCATGGTTCAAAAGGCCTCCAAAGATGGGAGGAAATCCAAAGAAAATGAGGCCACGAATCAATGTTGTAGTTACCACCGAGATATGGGGCATGTGGTGAAGGATTGCGTGGAGTACAAAAAGTTCATTTATGAGAAGGTGGCAGTACGGCACCTCAAAGAGTTCATAGCTGATGAGAATGAAAAGCTAAAACCGGTGGAAGAATTGGATTACGAGCAAGGTCCAAAGGAGTCATCCATATGATACATGGTTTGGCAACTCCTCACACCCAGAATGAGATCAGGCATGTACAGAGGCGAAACCTTCACACGAAGCATGTGATGAAAGTCGGTCATAAGAGGTCAAGGAATGAAGGGGTTATGGACACCAATTACATTCACAGACTGTTGGGAGGTGATTCACGGTGGTTCTTCCTCTTTATAATGGTGGAGCTCTTCCTTCTCGCCTTAGACCTACAACCATAAACGAACTGGTTAGTGTCACCCAGGCCACTTGCCTGAGGACACTCTGATGCCTAAGTTAGTAAACGGAGAAGGAAAGCCTATTCACAGAACATTAGATCTCAGATTGTGTGTAACTCTAGGGTTTATCCCGTGGTATTTATAGGCAATGGTGTACTTGCTCTCCAAGTCTCTTGTGCTCAGCACGAGCGCATGACGTCATGTGTAACCGCTTTGGTCACGTGACACGGCCACTACCGTGTTGCTATATAGTCTTCTAGAAGCTTCTAGGAGCTTCCCACCACATGCCACGTAGCCCTTTCCATGTGTTCATGCAACGACATAACGGCCTCTATGGGTCAGCTCTTAGGTCAGGTACCCGATCATCCTCAGGCCCGTCCTTGGATACACTGATGTCCCTGATATCATCTCCTGCCCTAGTATACTCGGTCTTAGGAGCTTTCATGCGTCGACCTTGCAGAGACATGTGTCATCCTGTTAATCCTTCGGTCTCAAGTATCTACAGTACTAAGACCTGTGTCATCCTGTCAGGCCGAACGGGACATTTGAGAGAACCTATGGTCTCAAGGATGCTCGGCACTAAAGAGAGTTAGCAAGGGCCCCTTGTGTGCTTACGCAGCCCTAGCCAATTGGTTCATGAGCTGGACCTCAGATATTCGGCCCACTACACAGCAAAGATTTGAGCAGAGTAATGTTCCCACACAACGATGCACTCGTGATAATCCTACGAGTGCAATACAAGTTTAAACAAGTTAACACTAGGTTCACGCCTCACCCATCGATACTTTCCCAGCTTCGATAATTTCCTTCACTTTCGCTTCATCATGAAAGAGTTCGGTCAAGTCCGGCAAAAGTTAGACAACTCTCTCCTATCCTGTATAAGAATTACAACCCTCGCGTACAAACGGTTGCCATTGACAATATGAAGTAATTCAGGAAAATGGCAAGATTGAGTAGTCTTCTTATTGAAGAAGAAGTTACATTCTTCTAATGTTAATATCTTTTTTTTTCCTGCAGCTTTCACAATGATTATTGCCATAACCTTCCTTTTTTGGGTGGTCTTCTTGGATTCTTTGGAGGCTTCGCATTTGCACCAACAACATACTTCGTAAGCAACTAGATGTAGTTCTTTCATTTATTTCAAATTGCACAAAATGGTTCCGGCACCAAAAATCATACAATATCTTACTCTGTCATTCTTTTTTCTGCTCTTTTTTTTTTTCCCGGTTCCTTTCTATGGTTGCCTTTCATCATGTGGCTTGCCATCTATAAACAGAGGAGGTTAAGCTCGTCTTGGTTTACTGACCGAGGAAAAATGCGATGATTATGATGGAGAAACGGCCATGGAAAAATGGATAAAGTCGGATACAGGATCGATGAACAAATGCGATGACCTGATCAGAAGAAAGCTTCCCGGGAGACATTTTTTTCAATATAAGCTTCTTTTTATTGACATGGCCGTGTGCATAAATGTCATCACTCTGTCTTTGTTTCTTGCTGTTATTTTCTCAAAGTCTAATTTCTTTTGCTAATTGAATTGCTCTACATCAGTACTACTTGTCATATCTTTTTGGAAAATCTGTCGCGATTTATTCTCTACGTCAATAATCCGATAAATAACGCTTATTTTCCTAGTGGACTATTATAATAGAATGGAGGGAATATTAAAAAAAACTTTCTTCCTTAACAATTTTGATCCATGTGATTTTTTTCACCAATGATCAAAATAAATAGCGAAAGACGAATGGGTCGGATTATTAAAATGGGGCCTATAATTGAACTCGCAAACATATCGATCATCTTAATGAATGGGTCGGATTATTAAAATGGGACCTATAATTGAACTTGCGAACATATCGATCATCTTAATTGGTTAATGAGATCAATTATCTTTATTCACCTGATTTGATCCCAACAATCCCACCACCTGCATCAAATTGACACCCCCCAGATTGAATTGATAAATGTTTTTTTATATTTAGTTATGCTCTGTTTCTTGCAATAATCTTTAAAAGAAAAGAGCAATGAATGAAGTGAATCAATAGAGTTCCAATGAAGTAATTATCAGAACAAATATTTACTTTCCAATGAAGAAAAATGTGAACTCCTAATAAAGATGGAGGAACGTGTTGGTAAAATAAATAGGGTTGAAGATATGAAAAGATTGCTTGATTTAAATTTGAATTTAGACATCACCAAAAAAATAGAAAAATTAAGTTTTTTCTTACATCTTATGAACAAACCCATGTCGTTTTGATTGTTTATTTTTAAATCCATTCAATCCCAAATACAATTTTTTTTATTAATTATTTGAAGGCTAATTATATGTGGTGGGTATAAATTAAAACTTTAAGTATTACAGCTTATTGTGAGTAGGAGCCACCTAGTGAGTTCGGACTCTCCTCACAAAAAGTTTTATTGCAATTAAATTTTAATTCAGATTAGGTGTGACTTAGTAAACTAAGCTCTTAACTTATTCTAATTAGGAATCACATAGTGAGCTCAATTGGCTCCGCTCACGAAATTTTGGCCTGCAAATGGAATCTAAAATAGTTGTCGTGCCGTAAACTGGCCTAGATACCACGAATTATAAAATTGTAACAAATCAAACAAGAACGTCACTGGGTATCAAGAGTGCTGTGGGATTCATTCTTGTCACGGCAATATACCCCTCCGTTGTGGCTTCTATCGGCCCTCCAAGGGAATAGATGCCCTGTTTGATGTTTTATGTTCTAATAAATTCTTGGTCCAATCATTTTGACCCCAAAAAAAAAAAAAAAATCGAGGAGGGAGGGGCTTCCACACCCCCTCGAGTTTTTTTAAGTCTTATTTCAATTGCTGATGAAAAGTTTTTATATTCGAATATACGATAGTCGAGCTTTTATAGTTTTGTTTTTGGTTTCTTTTTTTTGTTTTTGCATGAAAACATCGTTTTCAAGAAATCAATTTCTATTTTGTTTACCAACTCCAATTCTTGACTAATTTGTCCTTGACGTCAGTAACCCTCTCTATAAAACTATCTAGTTTATGTCATTCCAGTGAACATATACAGCTGGGACCAAGGGATCCCTTGGAATATCGGTACATATATACCCATTAATTATATAGCTTCTTCCTTGTTATATTCTCTTCACTTTCAAAGCCATGGCAACTGAACCTCCAACTGATGTTAACTATGCTTCCAACAAAGTTAGTCCTCTCTCTCTCTCTCTCTCTCTCTCTCTCTCTCTCTCTCTCATACATACAAGTATACATATTCGTGTAAATCGTTTGAGGCATGTTGGTCCACATATATCCAACTGTTCTGAATAAAGTTGTGTACGTCTGAAGTTTTGTCTAGGTGTGTTCATAGACTTTTCCTTCTCAAAATCGTCAGTTGAGTGCAATTGTAAAAAAAAATTGGCCCATGTTTTAAGGAGAATTAAGGCACTTTTTGGGTGTACGTTACGCATTTTTTGGTATAACGAGGTGTCTGTTAAATATTTTTTGGTCAGTAGTAAGTGTATTTTTTTTTTCTCGGAGAAAGAAGGTTATGTTAAATGTTTGGGTTACATCGAGGCTGAAAACGAGGAAAAGCACATGTCACTCGACCATCCAAGAAAAATAAAGAGACATTCAACAAATTACAAAACATTGAATTTTACTCCAAAGCTGGGAAAAAAAAAAAAGAGTTGAAACTACAAACACTCCCTAAAAGTACTTAGAAAGTGTTTGATTGCTTAATTTTGAGTCATATATGTATCCCACTCATCGTACATCAAGAGCAATATGAACCAAACACGTTTGTTTTGAGAAAATTGAACAGCTTGTTAGTACGAATTTAAGACGAAACTTCAAGACAACTCTTGGAACTTGTGGCTCAACTGTTGTAAAATCCTACTAGCAGACTTTCAATCAAATAACAGACTCACTCTCGCTCCCGTGGACGTACCCGGATTTTGGGGAACCACGTAAAATCTTGCTGTCTTCTTTCTTTACTGTTTTTGTATTCTATTCTATATTGTGTGCGTGTGATTGGTTTGTACGCTAACAACAACGTTTCTCAATCGTACATCAAGATCGATCTGCGTAATTTTTTGCATAGGCGAAAAACTTGACGACCAAAACAAAATCAACGGCTCAGAAGTAGAAAAATAAGAAGCAAGAGCAAATGATGATTTGCTATGTCCGGGGAGCACAACGGAATAGCTTAGACACTGAAACCAACTCAAACATTAATGAATGGGTGTTTGAGAGAGAGAACAAATAACATCATGGAGATGTACAACCCGAAGGTTGTACAGATCTCCTAAGGATCAAGAACCTTAAACACTTGTTAATATATTCTTCGATGTATTCTGGAGACCATACAAATGAACCTCCACACACGTACCACGATACCTAATACGTGTACCTCGAACATACTTAGACTCTTCATGTACTTAATTCATGAGTCTACGTTAACGATGTATCTTTTTTTTTTTTTTGAAAGGAATTAACGATGTATCTAAGATAACTGATTCTAAATTAATTCCAACATCAGATCATTTTTTCAGTCCCAAATTGTGCCCCAAATTAAGAGCACAGCAAGGTCTGTTGTGCCCCAAATTACAAAGGAGGCTCAGTCCATAAATAAGATTCGACCAACATGAGGCACAGTCCATAAATAATTAAGATTCGACTCCTCTCCATCCCATTATGTAAAAAGCTCACATTAGACCCAGGCCCAAGTATTTTTTTTAGCAGTAGAAGCCGAATTTTGAACTTGTATAACAAGCTCCTTATTTGTTGTCATACTCTCACTCGACCAGCCCCTTTAGCGCATAGCTTGGGTTGGCAGTAAAATTCATTTCCCTCCACTTATCTTAATTACCTACTGGTTAAATAGTACTAATTTACAGTTAATGAGCACATGTTTGGAAACCTTTTACTAGCAATAGAAGGTAAAGTGATTTTGCCCTGGACTCAAGGGTTTGCTCCCACCTAATGTCTTAGGTTCGATTCCCCTTGCCAGCAAAAGTACTCGTGGGGCCACTGGAGGTTATGCCCGGTCGTTACCTTCAGAGCTCCGGAATTAGTCGAGATGTGTGCAAGCTGGCCTGGACATATTCCAGTTATCGAGAAAAAAAGTAATAGATCCTATCATCTCAGTCCATGAGTAGGCATCAGTTAATTTGTAATAATGCACTTAGCTATTTCCACATGTTTCCGTGACAGTAAAATGTCAACGGACAGATTATCCACCTAAAGTTGCAACATTAAGGAATGAAAATTTCCAGTATCTCACTCTAAATTTCAGCTGATATGGATGAATAAGTCAGCTCTCTTATCTTTGACTTTCATTTACTTACCACACTTTTTAATACACTTTTTTCCTTTTCTTTTCAAGCCAGGAATCAAACACAGAGGAGGGAGTCGCCTCAAAAATTTCGGTTATGGCCAATTCGCCCGAAAAAGTATGTTATGGTGGTTATAATTTTTTTTCCTTTGGCAACCAAGGTTGTCTCAAGTGAACTTGTTTAAAAGCAAGTGTAATCATCAATGGCAGGTTGACACAATGTCTGAGAAGCAGAAGGCGATCAATGAATGGCTTCCGATCACCGGTTCAAGAAATGCAAAATGGTGGTACGCAGCTTTCCACAATGTCACTGCC
>JAXBDA010007545.1:0-17288 GCA_036023075.1 Gaultheria prostrata
TTTCTTAAGGTATATCACACGAGCAAGACTAAAGGACCATATAACCCAACCTTACTACTCTTATCTCAACAAATATCTATGAATGTTACCACAAATGTTTGAATATCCCAATCAATCCCGTTTATCTTTACTCCCTACAATTTACAATGCACTTATCTTCTCTCCAAACAACACCATGCACTTAGAGGTTTCTACTACACAGGGACTCCAACTTCTTTCACCACATTCTCATCTATCATCACGACCAACCCAAGCCGAACAAGTTTTCTATATCTCACAACATTCTTCACCAAAGTTCAACACTCAACTTAATCATAATTTAGGTCTATTTAGGCTCATACGCTCATAAAACTCTACAAGAAACTTAGAATCTCATCCATAGTAGCTAGAAGTTAAGGAACTTCGATACTAGAAAATCATGACTCATAACAATGACGTTTGGCACCAAGGCTTCCCAAGTTTGTTTGTTTAAATCTTCATAACCCACGCTTTCGACTTCACCCCAACCTTCAAAATCAGATTCTCACCCTGGTTAACCCCACACGTCCTTTACTCTACGTTCACGTTCACTTCTCTAGCTCCTCGAATTCAAACGATTCGGACCCCAATTCTGTTACCGCCGCGTAATCTCACGTAGGCTTCCTAATATTACTACAAATTAGATCCCATATAACCGTCTTCCTCTTGACGCTCCATTTTGCCAGGTTAACATAGAAGAAAACGACTCATCTCAACTTTCTGACAAAGACCGCATAAGTAAGAATTCATTTCATCCTACGCCCCCCGCTTGAGTCTAAAAAAAAAATTTATCTAGTCATGGAACTATTTCTTTCTCATCAAATTTTACCACTGTCAAATCAACTGAAATTACACCTAAGCCTCTCAACATAAATCCAAACCATCGTTCCTAACACCAATCATCAACAATTTTGCAAAAATATTCATATTTGAACTAAAACCCATGTTCCTCAAGAAGCACCTCTTCAATTTAGGATAAACTACAACTCATCAATTCACCGACCGAACTCGAAACTGTGGAACAACAATTACAACCAAGTCTGACCCAAACCCTGCTAGCCAAGCTCTTTCGACCTCTATGACTATCGATATCCCCTCTATTGCATCCAAGCACAAGTTTCTATCCTCTAACTCTTTAGTTCTCATAGATACACACTTGTTTGTTGTTAGTCCTACTATTCAATAGGTTACCTCTTGTTCCTCAGTTCCAACCAACTGTTAAATCCAAGTACAACATTAGCCACCAATCAAGTCCTTATGTCCCTTTGGTGTGGTCCCATATTAAACAACAGTATCAAACCCAATTTCGTCAATACATCACCATCAAATCTAATTATCACAAGTAAAGCTTAAGACAAACATCAAACGATTTCTAAAAGTTAAACAAAAATAACTTAATTCATGTCATCTAGAAGGACATCCCAAATTCCTCGTGTACTCACCTATAACCTTTACCAAACACCACAACCGCAATCTGTATTATCCTCACTACAGTATCCAACTAGCTAGTCCCTAGTTGTCACCCTCAATGAACACATAACATACACCACAGCCTCAAGTTAACAAATCATTTTACATGCTGAAGACTAACTCCATTCAGTCGTTCCAAGTCTGACAATATTCTCCCCTTGGACTTTCAATACTACCCGTCTTAGTAGTTCCCACAGGTAAAAATGCTGACCATAGAAACATGTACGATAGGAAATCCAAAACCGCTAATAATAAAAGTAACTGTTCATATCAGGTCTACAATACGTCTAGTAAATCTCATCTCACCAATTTGTCAACACCTTTGTATTTCTAACATTTTCTTAACCACACGCTAATGTCACCGACCAATACTTCAAATCTCACCACAACATCTCATACTTCTGCTTAACCATCTAGTAAACGAACCACAATCACAAAATAAATAACCCATTTCTATAAACCATGGGCAACTTAAACACTAACGTCCTAACACATCGTGGCTATTGTCGATACACTGTTCCCAACCTACCAATAACTCACAAACTCACTTACTCATAGCCCAGCTATCAACACCTAATAAGATACACGACAAGCCAATATGGCAAACTCAACCGTGAAGACAGTTCCTTAGCCTAGTTGCTCCAATGAATGAATCCCATCAAATCTTCCAATAAGACTCTTCCCATACGGTACCCCCTTTAAAACAAAGAGTCCTAAACTCTTATTACAATACCAACACCAGGATATTACATCATCAATAGCAACGATTCAAGATCCCCTGGTAGTTACAAAAAAACCAAAGTATAAAGGTTCATGGATACATCATGCCAATTTTACCAAGTCTAACCTCAATAAATAGACAAAATATCTTTCCCAGACCCATATCCGTATAAATTTTCAAATTTTGCCTCTCACTGTGGATACGTACTACTGTAATTGAATAACATCCTCACCCAACCAAGTCTAAAACCTAGGTTTTTGCCAACACCTGTACTGAATTCTGGCGTACTATGAAAGGTTTCTTTCTTACAAATTTGCACTCAGAAGCCTAAGAAGGTACTACCATGTCACCACATCCAAAGACTTAACCCCAATAATCAAGTCAATTTCAAATAAGTAACACCCAGTCATCTAGAACCCCAAACCTCCGCAAGTTACAACAAACAAGTCCACCAACTCCAAATAATGACGACTCGCAAAAAATCATAGCTAAACCAAAGAAAATTGCAATGTCTTCAAGTAAAGGAACAATACTAAATTTACTAAGCTGGTATTCCAATTTACATGTCCTCACTTCTAGTCACATTAAGAACTTAGCACATAAGTCAAATGCAGAACTCTACACTTTCAATGTAAGGTACAACATGCTCATTAGTATCGACACCTGCTCTACCGCATGTACTACTTTACACACCTCCACCTAGGGTGAGTTTCCCAAATGATTTTATCAAAGATAAAATCAAGAGTTGATAACATCAACGTTGATTTTATCAAATGAGGAAGAGATTTGATAAAATCTCAGCTTTTTTGAGATTTTATCAAACCTCATCCTCATTTGATAAAATGAAGGGCTGATTTTTGTCACATTTTGATAAAATCTTTTGGGAAACTAGGCCCTACCCACACGTGGTAACAAATTGACCTCAAAAAGTTGTTTTGAAGTGTGTTGGCCAGTCACCCTTCAAATCAATCGTCTAGGTCATTCGTAAACCACCACGACAAAGCAAGGAAACACCGATTTACTTTCGTTGCTAGTGACGTAAATTCTACCATCAATACACACTCTTCATCACAAGACTAAATCTCCATTCCCCAACACAAGTTAACAATGCGACTCCACTCTATGAAAACTTTATATGCAATGCCACGTAGGTGGATGTATGTTAATCACGCAATCACACAATGATATGAAAACAATGTCTTTTATGAGCAAACAATGCAATGGTTTTAAGCCTCGAGACTACAAGTCTCCCCATGGTCTTTAGGTCTTAGAATCTAATGCTCTGATACCAAGTTGTCACGCCCTCAATTTAATATAATTGAAATACATAAAAATCCACGTATGATAGGTCATAGATATCACCTTTGAATAGTTAAAGTCAAATATACATTTCCAATTCAATGTTCAATATATCTCTAACCAACAGGTAAACCATACCCAAATACATAAGTATCAAAGGGATTTAAGATATTACATATTTTTTTTAAAGATAGAGGAAATCGAAGTTACATAATCATTTCCCCAAAAAGGAATACTAAGTGTAGAGATGGCAAAATGACTACATGATTATGTATGCTTCAATTCATACATTCACAATTCAAGCATCCATCTCATGATCCTTGCCGCTTACCTTAAAATGAAAGGGTGAGCTCACTAGCCCAGTAGGAAACATTTCTACAAATGCTAGGTGTATAAGGAATGATATGCCCACAAGGAATTAAATGCCATGAATGAAATAAACAAGGAACGTTATGGATAACTAAAACTTGAGACAAATGCCCACCAAGTACCACATGTCCAACCAAGTATCCACTACGTGCCCAAGTATTCAACGAAGTACCCAAGTGTCCAACTAAAAACCCAAGTATCTAACTATGCATCCATGTCCAACTATGTATCCGTGTCCAATCAATTTACCCCTATTCAACATCAACCGTGTCATGTGTCGACATTTATCATATATCGTGTCTCTCATTAATTTTCTCAATTACAATCAATTCACAATGTCAACCAATTTTGATTATAGAGAACTAGTCCCTTTGCCGGAGGATTTCATGGGCTCCGTTCACCCATGCCCAGGGACGTACCGAATGGTGGCCTTAGTATTTGCTTAGCCACTTTTATCCATTTATCATGTGTCAATCATTTAAGCATTCCCAAACTTCACATTTTGTTCCAAATGTCACAATTTCTTCATAAGTGTCAAACCGGCTCTACATGGTATGTGTCCGTTTCGTATTGTAAAGTGTCCGACCAATTCTACCTGTCACAATCTCATTTTAATGATTGCAAAGTGAATTTGAAGGTTATCTCAAAGTATGAGCTCAAATATGCAAAGATTTAAGCAAGGAGGGACCAACCGAGCATTAAGGAACGAACCAGAATGAAACAGGAAAATGGGGTAGCTGCTGGATTTTCCGCCCGAGTGTCCCCATTTTCACCCGAGAGGTGGGGACAGATTCAACATGTTCACATATTTACAGATTTTCACCCTTAAGATGTGGAATTTCAACCCAAGTCCTATTTTGATGGTTTAAGCACAAATTTGAGGTTCTAAACAACCAATAAACATGGAGGGATGAGAAATCATCAACCAAATGAATAATCAATCTAACAACTAAATCCATAGATCTAACAAATTTAGGAGAAAATCCATTTTAATGGAGAAAAACAAGATAGACTGAAATTGGAAACCAATACAAGGATATATGCAACAAATCAACAATATACATCTAGAATGAGTAGAAATTTTTCCCCCACCTGAACGATTAAGCTCCAAATGTGTGAGAGAAGAAAACCCTAGCCCTTTTCTTGAACCCCAACCGAAATACACCCCCTCCAAGCGAAACCAAAGGTACCCAAACTCCAAATAACGCGTAGATGATAGATTTGAAGTTAGATCTAGAAGTGGTGAAGTGTAGGAGATGGATTATTGGAGAAATGTTTGAGAGGGTTTTGAGAGAGAGGGCCGGCCACGTATAAGAGAGAAAGAGAGTTGTGTTTTGTGTAAAAAAATCAGCCCCTACCCAATTGTATGTACACCCTCTCTATTACGCTTACACCCTCATGTTTTAATGTATTTTAAGTCCACCCCAATGCTATTATCAAGCTCACATTGACCCCATTTTACATTATTTTGATTTCCTCACATTTTCCCAATGTTATTTTAGGAAAATCACTTAAAAATACGGGTCCTTACAATAGCACCCGCAACACTTGTCGACCGCCGACCTGCCTTCTCTAACTGTCGCCAACATCTGGCGACCATCACACTACACTCGCTGACCACCAGAGCTCAATTTTCCATTGATTGGTGACTTAGGATTGCTCTGTTTAACTCCCAAATTGACTGGATTTGAACTGCCCAGTCTGTTACAAAGTGTACGGGGAGTTTAGCAACAAAGAGTTTGTATTGTGAACACTTTTTCAGAGGAGAAGAAGAGGCAGCTTGCAGATAATTCCTCTCATTTTAAAAATTCACAGTGATTACAAATCAAATGGGAAAAATGCTCATTGTATTCCAATAACAACAACATCGTCAACAACCAAAGCCAAATTAAGTACCCTACAAAATTTTAAAAATTCGCAGTGATTACACCACATAAGATTGGAAAAAAATTAAGAAGTTTGGTTGCGAATTTTTGAAAAGTATGATCCCATGGTCATCTTATGCAGTAAAAACTAGGAAAGAATATTAATTTCAAAAGATAGGAAAAATTCGCATCACTACGAATTTCTAAAACTCTTTCAATTGTTTTCAGAAGATTGAAGCCGTTTCATAATCAATGTTAACAACCTGTTTGAAAGATCGGCTTTAAAATGTGCAGTGGATTACAACAAACAACAACATCTTAACCTGTGAATTTTGTAAATTTTGCACTGATTGCACCAGTAAATTCGATCACAAATCTGTTAGACCCAGTCAACTCACTTCACAAGCGAGATCTAGGTCGAAACAGCTCGAAATCGATTGAAAAACCTTTGCGAATTTTAAAAATTCCATGGGCGGAAGACAACCTTGGTGTAGACACCCCACCTTGGTTGTCCGTAACGCTTAGGCCCTTTGATTGTGTCGTCGCCCGATGATGAACACGTTGGTATGATTTTATCTACCTCGAGAAGATGGACTTGATGCAAAGATCTCTTACGGTAGCCTATTGTCGTTTCCTCGCGCAAGGATTTTCAAGGATGTTCGAAAAACCTTTTGGTCAAAAATCCCGAAAACCTTTTTATTGAGTTCCGTGCTGAGTGTCCTTAAAAAATATTGAGTAATTTTATTCCCAACAAGTATTTTATTTTTAATCCACAAAAAACCTTATTTTTAGCCCAATTCGTCGCTATTTTTAGCCCAAAAATCAACCCGAAACAGGTCAAAATGGACCAGAATGCACCCGAACCCAACCCAAACCAGCCCAGATCCGTACCAGGATCAGAGCCGATTCGGCTCTAGCCCAAGTCTGGTCCGGCCTTACCCAAAAAAATATTTTTTTATTCTGGAACATTCTAGATTTGCGTGCCACTGTCTCTGGGTACTGAAAATGCGTATTTTCCTTGTCTCACATCGCTTAACAAACCCTTTTTCCACTTGGAATGATGTTATAAATACCCCCCTTCACCAAAGGTTTCAAGCATCCCGAAAACACTTGTGAAACCTATTAGTAGTTAAAGTGCAAACTCCTCTCTTTGGACTAAGATCAAATCTTGGGCCAAATATGGAGTAGTTCGGTTAGTTCTTTTTCTCTTCTATTCCGGTAGGCTGCCGGATAGAAGTCTAGCATCAAGGCCGTCTTTGCGGAGGTGGTCTAGTTCAGTTCGGTTGCTTTCTGAGGGCGACTGGTCCAGTTAAGGTATGTTTTCTTTTTTTTATTGTTTACTTTTATTTATTTAGTTTAGTTTAGTTTTATTTATTTAGTTTGGTTTTATTTATTTATTTAGTTTAGTTGTGTTTATTTAGGTTTAGTTTTATTTATGCATGCATATTTAGGACTTATTTATTTATGCTTAGTTCATGCATATTTTAGAACTTTAATTTAGTTCAATTATTCGCGTAGTATGTGAAATTACCGTTTTACCCTTGCATAATTAAAAGTAGTTTAAATGTTGTTCTGCATGCACGCATCTACACGTAGTTAACATGTGCGCATGATTTAATCCTTAAAGCATGATTGTTACTCTGTTCGAGTAGAACCTCGCACATAACATATCCTGTTGTTATGCTGCCAGTCCGGATACTCGAAAAGCTCGCATCTCAGTCGATACTCTGTCTACATGCATATTTACGCTTCTACCCTTGTCTTTATGCTGTCCACATTATTTCATGTAGATCGTCAGTTTACAGTCGATATGCTGCCTGTTTGTTCCCGATCTGCTAGATTACTGTTTTACCCCTGCATTCGCATATTGCATATTTAATTAGTTGTTTTGCCCTTATGGTTTTTCCATAAGTAGCAGCATGCATATAGTTTCCATATTTAGAAAGTTTCTATTTTAGGAAAGTTTTCTAATTCATGTCGTACCTCAGCATGCATATAGTTTCCACATTTAGAAAAGTTTCTATTTTAGAAAAATTTCGTAATTCATGTCATACCCCAGCATGCATATAATTTCCATATTTAGAATGTTTCTATTTTAGGAAAGTTTCCTAATTCGTGTCGTACCCCAGCATGCATATAGTTTCCATATTTAGAAAGTTTCTATTTTAGGAAAGTTTCCTAATTTGTGTTGTATCCCAGCATGCATAATTGCATATGGTGTCGATTTTTGGAAAGTTTCTATTTTAGGAAAGTTTCCTAATTTGATCATGTTTCCCGTTTCAAGCCCGTGTTTTGTTTATGCATGCTTGCATTATGTTCATTTAATCATGATTAGTTTGTTATCTTGTATCGCATGAGCCCCCTTTTTCAGTTCAAGGCCATATCATGTTCACGTTAGGATAGTGCCCCTAGAAGTAGGTTCACAACTTGGCATTCGCAACGGCGGATTAATCATTTTGTTTTGCATGTGTTAGTTTCATGCGAGGAACCGAGGGTAATTGCTTACCATCGCTTATGGAAGTAAAATGATATTAAGCTATTTAACCTCGGGTCCCCGTTCATAGGAAGTTTGCTTCTGTTTCTTTGTGTGTTACATCTAACAGAGGTGGTTTTCAACTGGTTGTTTTTCCCTCTTGCAAAAAGATAACTTTTTCGAAAATGTTTTACTAAATGCACCTATCTGTTCGCTTGAGTCTCATGCATTTAGGGTAGTAACAAATCGAACCAATGGTGATGAGTAGAGACCAATCATTTGATTGGGCGGAGTGGGTGCCTAACACCTTCTTACTCGGGCGAGCCTTTCCATATATTGAGTCATTTAAGGTTCTTGGACCTATAACCAAGTGGCGACTCTGGTCTTCGCTGAGTATTCGTGACTCGAATATTCGGTAGTGTGTATGGTCATCAGTCCAGCATAAAGATAGAGTATCGACGCCGCATCAAGTGCATTTTCGGCAACGGAAACCAGTCCCTCTTCCTCTGCCGCATGCCCCGTCACCCCAGGCGGGGAGGTGGTAGGTCGGAGAGAGGTGGGGGTGCTCACACTTGGGCCGCCGTTACGCCTACCGCCGGCGAAGACGGGGGAGATAAGTTGGGAGGAGAGAAAGTTGGGGTCGTCAGTGGATTTGGAGCAGGGATGGAGAATGCAAGCATAAACAATGGAGTTCGCGTGAAATTTGGAGGTAATTTGGATAGAAATTATGCCGACAATGTGTGTTTTTTTTTCTGATTGGCTGGACCTCGTGGTGCATTAGGTCTATTTTTGGACCGGCGGTAAATCTCTCTAGAATTTAGTGGTTCAAATTGGGCTTATGATTGCAGATCAAAAAAAAAAAAAAAAAATGGGCTTTGTGTGTCGCAAACCACACATGACTTAAAATTGTTATAGTTTTGGGATAATTTATTTAATTAGCCTCTACATATAAGTTATTAATGTAAAATTACACCTATTAGCTTTCCATGAGTAAAGAAATTAACAAAAAGAATGGTAATATTGTAAGGTTATAAAAAATGTATATATCTGAAAAAAATAAACAAAGAAGAGAAGACCCAGTCCAAAATTAGTCCCTAAATCCCAATCCAAGGCTTATCCTTCAAAAGTCAAGTTTGAAGTCCTTGTTTCAAGCCTTTTCAAGGTAGAAATACCATGTGATCACATTATTTTTCACTCCTGAAGGCCCAACAAACTCATACTGGTTCATCGTACCAGTTGTGGGTCTGTTATGGTGTCAAAGAAGCAAGAAAATTAGTTTTGAAATTCAAAGCCAACTGTGGTCTTGAGCGCTCAAGACATGCTGTTGAGCGCTCAAGAGCCAATGATCTTTCTTCTCAATTTTCTTATCTCATGATCTCAAATCATGTTCTTTTGCTCTTTCATTAGTTGTTCCTGGTAAAAATGAGTTTGTTTACGATCTGATCAGTTTGAAAAGGAGGTTTATCATGAGTTTTTGAAGTGAAAATGCATCAAACAAACCTTGTTTTGCCCTTGAAGCTATTGTTCTTGCTCGGAAACATGATGAAAACCACAAATGTGGTCTTTATTAAACAAGAAAAGAGCAAAACAGAAGTGATCAAAGGCAAAATGATATTTGTCCAAGCATATGACTTGAGCGCTCACGACCCCCAGTTAAGTGCTCAAGACCCCTTTTCTTTTTCTTCGTTATTCTAATAAAACAGGTCATTGGGGAGCCATGTTCATCTTTTTATGGTCATTTGCATCTAGAAGGGTTCAACATACGGTCATATCAGCTCTTATGAGAGGAAAAATCAAAATTTTAAAGCTTGTTCATCATTCAAATTAAGTTTTTAAAGTCTAGAAACATGATAAACGAAAGGAAAAATGCTTGTTTTTTAGAAAGAAGTCAATATTTGTCATATGCCCTCGATTTTCAACATAATTAAATAAGCATTTTTCCTCCACGAAATATCTCACTAAACTCATTGATTAGTCCAAAATCACCTTACAGCGTTTATATTGACAATAAATGACAAATCTAATTTTCGGCACCCATGTCCCATATAAATCACCTTAAAACACTATTTGGAGAGTGAGTGCCCGGGTTTGCTGGTTCTTCAGGCTCCATGAATAGGACTGGGAACGAAATGATATCCAAGGGATCTATGTGAACTGTTACCTCCACCTGATTGATACCAAGGTTTTTGGGTACCTGAATAGACGGCCGATCACAGTTCTCTAAAATAATGAATTGGCTTGGGTCCCAAGAGCTTACCAAAGAACCGAACAATGCCTGTTGGGATTCCTCCCAATCCTGATCGCTCATAGACCATTCTCCGATTTCTGCAGTATCTCCCCATTTTGACTTTGGTGATGTACTGACACGTGCCAGGAAATGGATCCCGAGATTTTCTGGCATAACAACAACAGGTTTAGGCTCGGTAAGTGGAATGATATAGAGGCTTGGGTTATTTGAAGTGGAGGTAAGGGAAATTTTGCCAACTTGGGCGTTTTGCTTGTGATTTGGTAAAGGGTTGGAAATGGTGTTGGGCTTGTTATTGGGAAGTGGGATGGTTCCGTCGTCCACAAGATCTTGGACTTTATGTTTGAGACGGATACAATTGTTAGTGTGATGGCCAGGCATTTGGTGGTAAGCGCAGTAGATATTTGGGTTATGGTTAGGGGTAGTTCTTTGGGTAGTTCCCGAGGCTCGAGAGGCTGATGGCTTTTCGGTCAAGGAGTTTCTTGTACACCGTGACTAAAGGAAAGGGTAATGGCTGAAATTCCCTTCTTGGCCGAGGAGCTGTTTGCTGGAAATGTGATTGGGTTACAATTTGATTGACAGGCTCTGCTTTGGTCGGTTTAGGGTTGGAAGAGCTAGCTTGGTTTTGCTGGTGATTTTGAGTGTAGTTGTTGGGTCCGAAATGGGTGTTGCTATTGCCAGAGTAGATGCGCCTCGGTTTTGGAGCAAACTCACTTTTCTCAAATATGCCACTGCGAATGGCGTCTTCAACGGCCAGACCGACCTCATAAAAGGTCTTGAAGTCAGCGGTGGTTTGGAAGACTACCAGATGCTTAGCAAAGTCCAGTTCCAAGTTCTTGGTTATGATCCTCATTTGTTCTTTCTCCGAGGGACGGTCAATCATTTGGGAAGCTTTCCCCTTCCATCTTTTGACAAAGTCCGCAAAGGACTCATTCTTGTTCATTTTGGTTGATTCCAACTCTCGAATGGTCATCTCAAGCTGGATGTTGTAATTGTATTGGGAGACAAAGGCTGCCCAAATATCTTCCCATGTCTTCTTCTTCGAAATGTCCAGATTCAGAAACCAGCGAAGTGCAGGCCCAGTTAGGGTTTGCTGGAACATTTGGCCCATAGCGTCTTTCCCAACATCGTACATGGATAAAGTACCCATATACGTTTACAGATGTGCTTTCGGGTCACCGCTTCCATCAAACTTATCCCAATCAATGGTCTTGAACCTGTCGGGGAGCTTAGCATCAGGAAACAAGCATAGCTTTTCCATGTCAATCCCAATGGCTGTTATCTTCTCCTGTTTTTGAATAGACTCTTTTAGCTTGGTCAGCTTTTCTAACACTGACTCCATGTTTTGACTGCTTGATGCCCCTGGCGGTAGGAGTCGAGAAGTCAACCTTTGAATCAAAACCATCATCTGAGCCATCTTTTTAGAGTTGTTGGTCTTTTGTTCTTCCAAAGCATCCTTGAGGACCTGAATTTCATCTTTCGCTACCATAACTGAACTTCTGGTTGATTGTACCGTTCTTGACTCAGTACGAACTAATCGCTGTTCGGGGGTTCGAGTCCAAAGAGGTGGAGGGTTTTTCTTCTTTTTGCTAATGGTTAGTGCTGATGACACGCACAAACTGAACTCAAAGGTGCTGTGCAAAATGTATGTGCAAAATATGTATAATGCATGATGTATGATGTATGAAAGGATTGCCCCAATTTCTTTATTTTTTTGTTGAATATATTTGAATCTCCATGATTTTTAAAAACAACGGCCAGACAAAAGTTGCCTACGTATCCCCACAGAGAGGAATCAGGCCGTGACGTAGTTCGAGACGACAATTTTGGCTCTTTTTCTCAAAACACGATTGCATTGAACACGACGAAATATTATAAACTGACTTGACTTTGGGCTCGGAGACCCAAAAAAACACACGTGTTGGATACAACTAAAACAAATACTACAGACACCAAATAGATAACGTTCACAGATAACACACACTGGACAGGTTCAGAAAGCAATTACAAACATTGATAACAAACAGACATCAGATTGAAAACAGACTTGATAGATTGACAGGTACACAAAACATCTGGTTCTTCAAAAAGGCCTTGAATGGCTGGATTGAATCATTGCAGTATCACATCTTTTCTTTTGAAGCTGGTTCAGTTTGGAGAATTTGGCTTGGTTGATGGTCCGGCTTCATCAACCTTTCCTTTGCCTTTTACCAGAGCTGATAGTTCCTCTTGTAGCCTTTCCCACTCAGCTTGTTCTTGGAGTTGACGAGGAGACATGCCTTCGTTGTTCTCAAGGCAATCCTGGTAGCATGCATCACAGTCACACACATCCCAGTATTTATGCCCCGTTTCCGAGTCAGAGAAGTGGTATACCGGTTTGCCTTCTCCATCAAAGTACTTGATTGGAGGCATGTTGGTGATTTCTCCGTTGTCTTGCTCCATCATGAATGGGATTTGTTCCGGAATTGGTTCCGGGACTTCTGGGAGACAGAACTTCCATCCCTCGTTATCGTCCCAATACAGGTATGATCCAGGTATATCCGTTGTTGCCAAGAGACTTAGCATCTGGTCTAGTTCTTCACCCATATGATCTTCTACACGAAGTTTCCCAGGCTTATGTTTCTCAGGTTCAGACAGTGGCTGTTCAGAGTGGACTTCCTCAAGTATTTAGACTGGTGCTCCGTGATGGGTGGTCAAGGTGGACTTGAAGTGCTTGTTGTTGGGTAGATCAACCATGATGCTTCTATGAAAAAGAGACACAGACTTTAATTTGGGAAAGAGAGCCAACTTTGCAGATATGTGGGTTTTAAAACATGGAATTCTTGTATATTCAACACAATGTGTGATGGTTGGAGCAACCCTTATGAATATGTAGCTGATGAAATGTCCTAAGGCCAAACTACCCTGCAAGTGTATGAAGACAGTATGTATGTGTATGTACAGAATATGGAACAGCAGTGTAATATATACGGAAATCAACAGGATAATATTTACAGAAAGCAGCAGGATATATACAGAAAGCGGTAAACAGTTAATAGGATGTATCATGTAATCCTACCCTGTGGGCCCTGTTGTAGGTTGAAAGGAACTAGGGTTTACTATATGCAAAGGCTGGTTTTGGTTTGAGGGGTTCCCCAGACTAAAGTCAATATTTGCCTCCCAGTGCCAAGTGTACTGCATGGCAAAGGTCAAACGGCAGGCTGACTTATCATCGTCCATGGTTGTCGAGAATCTTGGGATGTCCTAACACTGGCAAGCCAGGTAGGGTAACCAAGACGCAGCAGCGGGGCTTAACCAACATCGATGCACGTGTAAAACGAAGTTTTAATAACAAAATATTTTCAAAATCCCACAATTATTTTTCAAGTTTGGCTCACTTTCTAAATTAATTAATATTTTGAAATCTTACTCAAGCAAACAACCGGGAAAGCTCCAGTCCAGATTGGTCGGGCTCTCGCCCTGACACCATTCCTTTCTTTGACAACGCTGAGCGTGTACTATATGTCAAGCTTTCGGGTCGTTTTACAAGTGTAAAATGCCAAAAATAAAAATTATTTCAAAATGACAAATCCCCAGCAGAGTCGCCATTTTGTGGATGGCAACACGCGGCTCGGCAGGATTGATTGAACATGAAAAATGAGTCGCCACCCGGGGTTTATATTTTGGAAAATGTTTGATACCGAGAAACCGTTTAAAAATAATTGATGACTCTCATGCCATTTTGGAAAAGATTTGGTCTACGAAAAGATTCTTTTTGGATTCGGGAGCCAGGTTACGTACGGGGAAGGTTTTATTAAAAAAATGCACCCCGCTCGCCCGGGAAATTCCCGGTCTCTACTAAATAATTTGTGGGATTCATGTAGAAAATATTTTGCTAAAAAAACTTTAAACATTTAAAATATAAAACAATAATAATAAAACCATAACAGAAATAAAACTTAAATAACGGGGATTAAACTGTAATAAACAAAAAGCAGGGGGGTAAATTGTAATAAAAAAATTTCAGTCGAACCAGAAAACAAGGGCTGAACAGGGGAAAACAGGGGGTGACATTTTATTACAAACACAAGCCGTACGGCTCCTATGTGGAGACCGTGTGGCCTGTACTGTAAGCCGCATGGCTTGTGTACAGACACATTTTTGAAAAATTTGTTTTGGGACCAAAGGGTCCAAAATTTGATTTTTCTTTTCAAATCAACCCCAAATAATCTGTTTTTGACTGAAAATAAGTTTTGGAACAAAATTATTGAGAAAATCGCCCGGTACGGGTCCGGGAAGCCGATTTTTTAACAAAAAATGATTATTCGAGTTAGTAAATGATTATCGAAATCGTTTATTAACCTGGAAATACCCTCGGAGAGTCACGGTTTAAAAACCGAAACTCAAAAATGATTTTTACCCTTCTGGAATTCGAAATAGAGACTGGAAACTGTGGACTCTTTTGAACGGAAACTTAGGGAACGATTTGTATATGGTTTGGACTGGTTTTTTTTTTAGAGTGATTTCGAGAGAAATGAAAGGAAATAGGAAGGACAAGGGTTCTGGACAGTTTTTGGGTGATTTTGAACGCGAGGTTCGCCGGAAAATCGACTGAGAAGTTGCTCGGAGAGTAGATTTTCGTCCCTTTGAGGGAGAGAGTGAGAGGGCTATATATAGACGGAGAAACACCAGAGAATCACGCAAAAAATACGGCCATCATCAGATTCCTGAACGCCCGATTTTCTGGGATTTTTTGCAGAAGATAACGATATCCACCGTGCGGCTTGTGGGGGGAGCCGTACGGCTTGCGTGTGTGAGCCACGCGGCTCATATGTGAAAAGAGGAGCAGTGCGACTTCTGACAGGGGCTGCGCGGCCTGTGAGGCTGGGTTCCCAGTTTTCTGGATTTGTTCCAAGGTAGTTTAATCATTCCTTCGTCATTGGGGATGCATGGGCATCAAAATTGGGGTGTCTAGAATATGTAAACGTAGTCATGATAAAAGAGCCACCATATGTCCAAATTCAACAAGGCACCATTTGTCCAATGGAGTAATTTACAATAGCATAACATGATAAACCCTTTTAAGCCCCAAGAACAGACCTCATTCAGTCCCAAAAGAAGACCCTCTTCAGCCCCAGAAGAAGACTAAACCATTAAACATTTCAAATCCCAAAGTCCCATAATTAAGGTGACACAACTATTGATACCAGTCATACACCCTCTCCACACTGTTATCACCAAAAATCAACGCAACGACATCAAGGTCAGCTCCCAATGAGAATATAAGAATGCCATTTACTCCCAAATTATGATCACGAACAAACTCATACCACCCACGTCCTGAGAATACATTCCCCCTACGTACCATTGACCAGCGAAAACGCATGGTCTGCCACCAAATTAATAAAACACCTTCATTAACAGAATGAATTATATTAATAAAACACATGGTCTGTCACCAAATTTCAAATTATTTGCAATATGCATTAGGGTACCATAGCCTCAAAGTCTTCCACGCGCATAGCCTTGTAGAATCTAAGACTGGCGAAAACGAAGTCTTGAAAACCACTGTCAATAATAAAACCATTGTTGAGGTTGGTTGTAAAGACCCGTAAATTTATCTATTTTTCATAAATAACATTGGGGTAATGCGAGGAATTGTGTAACATAATAAAAATGACTAAGTGCGAGAGGATTACTTGTTACATGTGTTATAGGGGTTGATTTGGTTTACACAAGCCACATATGGGTTTTTTAGTGTAATTTTTGTAACTCTTTTAAAATTGTGTGGTGGGGGTGTGTTTATATGTTGTGTGGTGGAGAGGAGAGAGACCAAAAAGCACCTCCCTCCTCCCCAAAAATCAGTCATCTTCTTCCTCCCTCCTCCATGGCTCCTCAAATCATTTCCTCCACCAATCTAAGCCAAATCCCAAGTTCCAAACTTAGCCCCTTCACGAAAGCTTCTCAAAATCGTGTGCTCTACACGTTAGTGCACCTTTTTCACCCCGGTGTTTGAAGAACTTCTCTTGAAGTTGAAGCTAGGGTTAGGGTTCTTGACATTGGAGGTGTTATCAAGCTCAATCTCAAGAGGTAGGGGATCATCCTTCAATTCTCAATGCAAATTTGATGTTTATGTGTGTATTATCCTCACACTTGTTAAATTGCTCTTAATCCTTGATTTGGGCCTTTGTGGAGGCATTCTAGTCTTAACGTGTTGATGTGGAATTGTTCTACTCATTTCCTAAGTGATTTCATAGTCAATTTGTGGGTTTGATTTGAGTTGGGTTGAAATCCCCCATCTTAGGTGAAAATCTGCTAGAACTGGTCACTATTTACGCTTTTTGGGCAACGTAAATGCAGAATTGGGAAAAGTGTAAAACTACAATGTTGTAGCTCTTCAAATTACCTACGTTTTGATATATAATACGTCCAAAACGGAGTTCTGTGTGAAAAGTTATGGCGAAAATACTAGATACTGTTCCAGATCTGCTCGTAAGCATTCTAGGTCGACCCAGACCCTGTAGTGGGTCGACCCAAAACCTTCTGTTCGACTCAGGACCATTTTGGGTCGACCCAATCACATTTTGGGTCGACCCAAACCATCTTAAATGTGATTTTGCTCCTTTTGACCCGTTTTGGCCTGTTTTGTGCAACGTGCATATTATGTTCATTCTAATTGACTTAAAACATCTCGAGATGCGTGTCATGAGTATAATTTAGCATATCCGATGTTATCTTGAGTTCCCTCGGGGTTTGTATTACATGTTTGACATCTAACGCCACTAGTTGGGCGATAACCGACCGAATTAGGGTTTTGAGCACGGGATTGAGTTGAGGTTATGCATGGAC
>JAXBDA010007546.1:0-17284 GCA_036023075.1 Gaultheria prostrata
CCAAATTTCATAAACATAAATAATTACATAATCCACGTGGAAGTCAATAAGAGTAACCAAAGAAGTCTCGGAAATTCGAATATAAGAGAGTAGTTCAAGAATTTGTCACATTAGGTCAACTATCACTCCAATGTGTCCATTAAAGACCAAGTGTACCATTCATGCTCTCAATACACCCTCATCTTGGGTCTCATTCAATTGTTCCATTCAATATAATCCGGGCATACCATTTCGGGCCCGTGTCACTCCGGGCATACCCTTTCGGGCCCCGTGTCAATCGTTTCTTCCATTAATATCATTTCATATTCAAACAATCCATTTAAGTGCCCATGCAATAGCTCAACTCAAAACAACGCTCAAATAACCTGGTTCGCTCTACAACCGTCAACTCGCGTCAATAAATGCCAAACACGTCACTTGAATCCCAAGGGAACTTAAAGACTCAACAAATATCACTCATGATGTTCACGGTAGGTACCTCAAAGTGTTTGAAGTCAATATGAACAAGTATAGCACGTACGTTACCCGATCGAAGGCCAAAAGGGTCAAAATAGCCAAAATTGGCCAAAGGAGGGGAGTGGATCGATCCACAGGCAAAAGTGGATCAATCCAAAGTCAGTTGTTCAGCAGAAATACAAGGTGGATCGATCCACAGTGGTCAAGGGCAGTTTTGACTAGTTTTGAGCAGTCCGAGTATTTTCACCATAACTTTTCACACCGAACTTCATTTTGGACGAGTTATATGTCAAAACGTAGGGAATTTAAAGAGCTAGAGCATTATAGTTTTGCACTTTTCCTGATTTTATATTTACGTGGCCCGAAAAGCATGAACAGTAACCTGTTCTTAAAGATTTTCACCCAAGGTGGGGAATTTCAACCCAAACTCAAAACTACTCCTCAAACCCAGATTTCTATGGCACAAGTCAACCAATAAGCATGAAAGAAGGTAGAGACATCAATTAAATCATGGATTCACCTATTAATTTCATAGATCAATGGATTTTTTTTTCAACAAGATTAACAAGCAAGTAAGAAACCCCTACCTCTTGTGATTGAGCTTGAAAAACTACCAAGGAGCATAACCCCAAACCCTAACTTCAAGATCCAAGCATGATTTTTCTCAACCCCGGAGTGAAATAGTCACACCCACGCGTAGATCACGAGATTTGGTGAAGCTTTTGTGAAGGGACCAAGGTTGGAGCTTGAGAGTTGGCTTGGATTGGTGAAGAAAATGAGCTTGAGGAGCTATGGAAGAGAGAGGGAGGAGCCAGCTGGAAATTTTGGGAAGGAGATGAGCTTTTTCTCTCTCTTCTCCACCACACACAAGCATATAACACACCCACACCCCACAACTTTAAAAGTAACCCCAAAAATTACACTATAAGCCCAAATGTGACTTGTGTAAACCAATTCCACCCTAACACTACACATCACATGTGTCCTCTCATCACTTAGCTAATTTTATCATTATACGTCATTCCACACATTACCCCAACTTTATTTCGGGAAAAATAATTAAAATTTTCGGGTCTTTACATGTGGCCTCATGGAAGTGCACTTAACCACTTCGCCAAACCCTTTGGGGTAAGTAGGTTTTATGGTTGACACAAAGTTGCATTAAATGAGTTAAAATGCGGTTCAATACAAATGTACTAGTTAATTGAGCTATTAGCTGGGGTGTTATTAAACCACTTATATTCAACGTTGTTCACCCATTTGAGAATACATATAAATTTTTTGGACTTTTAACCAAATGTACTATTAGATTATATAGGCCAATAATGTTTTCTGAAATGTGTTGTGGTGACCTCCTTCGTATAGTGAGGAACATCTCAAAGTGGGATCCGGGGGTGCTGTTGAGTGTCCCAGGAGAGCGCCCTTGGTGAGCGCATCCGAGCCGTCCATTTCGGCAATCAACGGCCAGATTTTTTCATGGAAGAGTCCAAAATATTTTTGGACTCTTTCATGGAAAATTTGGGCCGTCCAAAACACTTTTGGACGGCCCGAATGTACTCACTAGGGGCGCTCTCCACGGGCCGCTCACTAGGAACCCCTTTTCCCTCCAAGTGAGAGTGATTTTGGGAATCAAAATTCTCTCCTCCAATGCGCGTGGAGCCATGTTGAGAGCCAAAAATTGGCTTCACCGTGAAAATTGAAAAATGGACTGGGCCGTTTCTTTCAACGACAGTGATTTAATAGTTGTTGGTGAGCAATTAATTAAATGGTCGTCATATGTGGTTGTGATCCACGGCTGCAAGGGGTAGCGGCTAAATAATGGCTTTAGCACCATTGGATTAAATAACAGGTTATTTTGGAAATCTATTTTATCTGTAACGCCCCAGAAATTCGGGAACGCTTATTGTTATTACAATAAAAAGAAAATACAAATATAAGTCTGACAAGGCGTCTTCTGCGCCGAATTACATTATTTATAATAGGGAGAGATCTATGACGTCTTCTATCCCTCTGTCGGGTCACTCCCCAGGCTGACAGCTCCTGCTCCGAGACTCTGCTGGTAATAGAATTCCTCCTGTTCATCTTGGAATTCTGACATAGTACGTCCGAGTTGCCAGGCAACATCATAATATTATGCCAGGTTACACAAGTGCAACACTGTGAGCGAGACGCCCAGTAATAACTCTACCCAAATCCCAACTAGCAATTCTAGAACAATATATAAAGGCTCGAAAGTAATAACATGAGTTTATCCGAAAACAGTTTTCATGAATAAATGAAACAGTGCCGGTGTAAATATGCTTGTGCCAGTGTCAACATAAATCAGAGTAAACGTGGTGGTAAACATGTGTCTTGTTTTCATTTCCCGTTATCATCATAGGTATTCTTCCTCAAATTTCATCTTTTTGTTCATTTCAATCATCTCTTTCATTCCCAACATTTCAATCATCTCTCATCACTCTGAAAGTTATTGGTCTGTTTCCGTCCTCTTTCAACTGACAGTACCAACCTCTCCGTTCGAGATCCTGGCTGTCTTATATCACTGAACCCAATCAGTCTGTTTATAATGTCCATTCATCTCGCGGCTCACACGTTACATAGTACCGGCCGTCTCATCTAATTGATCCCCACAGTACGTTTCGAGGTCCGTTCGCCAAGTGTTATGCATGTTTAGCCCTTACCACCAGATTCTCTCCGCGAATTGGGGCGGTGCTCCCGCTGCATTCCCGTACGCATTCTCATTTCAAAAACCATTTCGTTCTCATCTCATTTTCGTTCTCATCTCTTTTTCTCATGTCAACTATTCATCTCGAAAATCGTGTCGTGTCTATGCACATGTCTCAAAATCTCTTTTCGCAATATTGCAACTTTTTGTAAATCGCATTCTAAAAAATCAGTGTATCCTCGTAAAACGTGTTTCTCTATAAATCAATATTTCCTCGTAAAACGTGTCTCTCAAAATATCGTTTCTCTTTTGGCGACCTTCTCTCGACAATAGAATAACCAGGAAAGTCCCAGGCAGAGGAGGTCGGAGTATCCAGTTAATATCACCCATCCTCATTCTAGACAGACTTTCAAGGGTGTTAGCCTTGAGTCATTCCACAGTCTCAATTCAGTCATAAAATATTTTCCTCATTTCCCAAAAATATTCCACGGAGTCTTTTCAGAAAATTCTCATTTGCCGATAATTTCGCCTTTTAAAAAATGCAACCGTTCGCATATTTTTCCAAAAATCAATCGGACATTATAACTGCGTAAATTTGAAATATCATTTTCCATTCGGGCATTATAACGATTGCGTAAGTTCGAAAAAGTATTTTTAGAATCACAACTCTTTTCTTTTTAGAAAGCGTAAAACTACAAACTTTTATTTTTAAACCGGGCATTATAACATTACTAAAAATTAAAGTTGCGCTAAAATAACTAGTAGAAACTTAGATAAAGATTATTACCGTATTCCGATATCAAACGGAAGAAGACAAAGCTATAGGTGGACGGGCGGAGTAACGACGTCGAAAAGAAAGTAAACTTTCTTAGAAACGCCGAAGGGTTTGCCGGAACTACTAAATTAAGATCTAGGGGCGGCTTTGGAGGGTGGAGAGTGGTGGTGGAGGTTGAGTTTCATTGAGTTTCATGAAGAACACTCAAGAACTTGAAGAACTTGGAGATTTTCTACAAAACTACTTAGACAGCTTACACTAGAACTATGAGAGTGAGAGAGATTTTGGTGTGAGATTTCAAGTGAGAAATGCCCTCTATTTATAGGTAATGGGGTGAGCTCTCTCCCTTCCTCTCATGGCCGGCCCCCTTCTCTCCCTTTCCTTCTTGGAAATTGCTCCACATAATGGCAAGAATCTCATCATGAGATGAATCTATGACGCGTACTTATGAGGGGATTTTCCCATAGGTTTAATAGGCTTAAGGCTATTGTTCTATAGCTTTGAGTTCAATGAATCAAGGGGGAGATTCATCTAGTCACCTTTCACAGTGTAGAATTACGCGACTAACTACATTTCCGGTACTAGTTTGCACTGCAATTGAACATGAGGCTAATAAGGGCTAAGATTTGATCTTATGACGCAATCTTATCTAATGACGCGTAATAAATAAGGGAATATATTCTCCCTAGGTTAATAATAGCTAGTCTAATAATACAAGAGTGACTACGGGTTTTTTCAGTGTAATCTCTACGCTATTGGCTAGTTCCCTGACTAATTTGTACTGCAAAGGGACATGAGGCTATTAGGGTACCATATCTATAGGCGCGTCATGCTATGCCAATAATGCAAGGAAAATTAATGTGACTACGTAACCGTTCTGTGCAGTTTTACGCGACTAGCTACATTGCCGGAGTAAATTGCACTGTGGGGCGATAAAGGCTATGAGGCTACTAAATCTATAGGTGCGTCATGCTACTTATTAGGCGCGTCATGCTATTAATAGCTGCGTCATTAATAGTGCAAGGGGGATTCACCTAGTCAAGTTTCGCAGTGCAAGTTACACGCGACTACGTAACCTTCCGGGGAAAATGTACTGACAATTGGTGGGAAGTTAATAGCTAGTAAATCTAGGCGCGTCAGTGGGTAGATTTTGGCTCCCTGAAAGAGACAATACCATAAATGGATAAATATGCCATAATTGGAAAGTCAAAATTGGGATTGTCCAATGTACTCTCCCTCTCTCTCTCTCTCTCTAGCCGGCTCTCTCTCTCTCTATATATATATATAGATCTCTCTCTCTCTCTCTCTATTTATATATATATATATATATAAATAGAGAGAGAGAGAGAGAGATCTATATATATATATATAGAGAGAGAGAGAGAAAGGCTATCTAGTCCAGGATCCTGGACCGAACCTCCCATCCAGGATTCTTTCCTCAGCCGTCCGATCCAATCCAAGGGCTGGAATGAAGAAAAAATTCTCGCGGGTCAAAAAAATACCCGGATCCTCTAATACCGGGTCAAACGCATCATACGGGTCATAAACAAAACGCAGCCTCCTTCTCATTTTCATTTCACGCTTCTTTCAAGCGAGAGAAAGAAAGAGAGAAGACCAGTGTTTACGAACGACGAAGAAAAAAGGATCGATTAAAGGCGAAAGCGAACCAATCGACGATCTCTGGATTCGAAACAACTTTGAGGTTCGTCTCTCTTTCTCTCTCTATCTCTATTTGGTTCGAACTTGAAATCTAGGGTTTGGTTTGAAATCAAGGGTTCGAAAAAAAATGAAAAATGATAGATTGTTTCAGTTGAAATCTGCTAAATGGTTCCATTTTATTAGAAATCGATCTAGGGTTTCAAAACTTTCGAACTTGACAGCTGGAATCACAGAAATGCACTGGGTATCCTAATCAAAATCAAACATGGCTTGAGGTGTTTTGTTTTTTTGGGTGTTCGATTGTGACCTATTCTCTGGTTTTGAACTTGTGAGAGAAACTTCGATTTTGTTGCATTATTTGTCGGTTTGTTATGGGGATGTGAGAGTTTCCTCCAACGGATTTAGTTTGAGCTTCATTTGATTTTCCTTTCTGTAAATATCAAAAAAAAATTTACTCATTTGAAAATGCTTCGTCTTTGCAGCAGTAAACTTGGTTGAAGGAATAGATGTTCCTATTATTGAAGCATATATTGCACGGTACCAGAAAGAAAATGCTGAGCAAATTATGAATGCTCAAGCTTGTAAGGTTCGTTTTAAAGTTAGCTAAATTCTTACTGTCACGCTCCGGAAATGTTTCATGTTTCTCAAGCTTGCAAATTTTGTGACACCTGGTACATAATCCTTATGTGTTTGAAGTTGTTCTGGATCATTTTGGGAGGGCCACCAGGCATCGCATTCAACCATACATTGAAAAGCCAGTCAAAGGCATCACTCTTTTCGCCACTTAAGAATGCACACCCGAAAAGAGTACTTTGCCCGTGGTGATTAACCCATAAAAAAGGTTCGAAGATCACACCATATCGGTTTGTGTTGTATGTTGTATCAAACACCACCACATCACCAAAATACTCGTATGACTTTCTACATGTGGCATCGGCCCAAAAGCAATGAACCAATCTGCCATCACCACTTGGCTCCCATGTAAACATAAAACTTGAATTATTTTCTTTTTCATTCTCAAAATACTCGTACAACATATTCGCGTCATGCCCCTCTAACATTTTCCGCCTATCCCTTTCAGCATTAAGAAGATCTCGTTCTAAAAATCCAACTTCCCCAAGACTTCCAGCTTCCATTTAAAAAATACTCATTTGAGTGGAGGGGGCACATTTGCAGCAGCCAATTGCTGTGTTAAAGCTTTTTTGGCACCTGAAATGCCATGATGAGATCGCAACAAATGCACCTTCCTTGGCGTCGTGAGAGGGTGGTTATGACCCTCGAAAAATTGGATGACTTCATACCCCTCACCACCTGATTTGTCTTTCACAATTGACATTTTTGCACCACAACCCTCTCTAGTTAGCGCCCGTTTCCGTATAGTTTTTTCAGAAATTATTTGCGTATTCTTTTTGGACCTCACCCCTTCTTTGTAACAAACGTACTCTTTTCTAATTATTTGACCTTCCTTGCCCAACTTGCTAGAATTGATTCGGATACTAAATCCAGATGCTTTAGCATAATCGTTGTAAAACTTTTGAGCATCAGCTAAATTGTCAAACTTTTGTTTAATTTTCGATACCAAGTCATTCTTTACTTGAGGATTGAAAAGTACCCAGGAAGAATTAGCAGATGAATCACACGGTTGAGATGGTGACGGTGATAATACTTCTATATCTTCCAACCCCTGCATTCTAAAAAACAAAAAACAGAAATAACAAATGATTCAGAAAAAGAAATAGTGAGAATCATATGAGAATCACAGTAGCATAAGGTGGAAATTCGCACAGTAACTACACTTGTCAAGATCATGAAGGACTTATCTTCGCACCAAATCATGTAAAATCATTACAACATAAGAGGATATGGCAGTGAGTGGAAACATTTTACTTCCACATTTCAAAGATTGATCCACAAATCGAAACTCTAGATCGAAACTCTAGATCGATTTATAACAAAATCGAACCACTTAGCAAATTTCAACTGAAACAATCTATCATTTTTCATTTTTTTTTCGAACCCTAGATTTCAAACCAAACCCTAGATTTTGAGTTCGAACCAGATAGAGATAGAGAGAGAAAGAGAGACGAACCTTCAAAGTTGTTTTGAATCCAGAGCTCGTCGATTGGTTCGATTTCCGCCTTTGATCGATCCCTTTTTCTTCGTCGTTTGCAAACACTGGTCTTCTCTCTTTCTTTCTCTCGCTTGAAAGAAGCATGAAATGAAAAAGAGGAGGCTGGGTTTTGTTTATGACCCGTATGATGCGTTTGACCCGGTATTAGAGGATCCGGGTATTCTTTTGACCCGCGAGAATTTTCCCTTCATTCCAGCCCTTGGATTGGATCGGACGGCTGAGGAAAGAATCCTGGATGGGAGGTTCGGTCCAGGATCCTGGACTAGATAGCCTCTGTATATATATATATATATATATATATATATATATATGTATTGTATTATCCTTGGCATGTGTACGTAATCACGCGAACGAATATATACTAATTTAAATAAATCGATCGACGATTAAATAATTTTCCGAGAAAATTATTAATATTAAAATTATAATTCAAATTCTTATTTACGAAAATTCGGGTTATTACATTATCAATGTAAATCTATTTTATCAATCCAATGCAGAGCCATTTTGAGAGGAAAAAAAAGGCTTGGCCGTGAAAATGGCCTGGGCCATTTCTTTCAAGGATTGTGATCTAATAGTTATTGGGAGCAATTACATGGTCGTGATATGTGGCCGTGATTCACGGCTACAATGGGTAGCGGCTAAATAATGGCCTTAGCACCATTGGACTAAATAACAGGTTATTTTAGAAATTCATTTTATCCATGGCTAAATAATGACTTTAACACCATTGGGCCAACATATATTGTTGCTCGAACCTCTGGTAATTTGACCCAAAGGCCGACCATTTGCAGGTGAAAAAACACGTTGTTGTAGAAGATATCGTAGCCGTGGATCCGACAATAATCCACCTTGTTCTTGAAAAGCCTCAGGAGCAAATTATCCCCGATCGGATTCTTACACAGCCATGGCTGCGATCCAGTCAACACTAGAACCCGATCCTCTGCTCTCCTGGCAAATGACGGATGATGCTTCAGCCACTCCCTTCTCTTCTCCTCCTAGTTCTTGACTGGATTCCCCAAGGAATAACTCAGGGTCGGGTCATCGTAGAACGTTTGGTCAACCAGGTCGTGGCCCAGGTTAACGCCTTGATCACTCACGGTGGTGCAATCTATCATACCTGCACCATCTTTTCCGGCAAATATCGTCGTCTTAGCTACGTCTAACAATTTTGGAGAGATAGGGAAAGGTGATAAAATCCAAAACATTAACATAGCCACCCCTGCTCCTCTTATGACCTAGTATCATTTCACCATCGCCACTCTTAGAATTACTCTGCCCATACCCAATTAATGAAATTAAAATCAGAGAGGGTTCTGGGCCGGACTCAATTACAAATCATTTAACACAGAGAGGCCAAGAATTGTCTTATAAATAATTGGAAAAAAAAAAATAAAGGGGTATTTGCAATTACACCCCATGTACTTTGCTCGATTTGCAAACACACCTCTTATACTTTTTTTTTAGGCACTTACACCCCCTGTAGAGAACCCGAATTTTGCTTAGGTTCGGACTTCGACTTTCCCGATCAAATTTCAATGATTCGATCAATTCAATGTGTTCGGAATGTGTTTTCAAGGGAACCCATCAAGAATCAACCAAAAAAAAGACCGCGAAGGGCTTGGACTAAGCAATTTTTTGTAAATTGTATATGTTCGGATTAAGCCCTTCCCAATATTTTTTTTTTTCCCATTAAAAACACATTCCGAACACATTGGACGGATCAGATCATAAAAATTTGATTGGGTGAATAAAATACAGGGGGTGTCTTTGCAAATCGAGCAAAGTATAGGGGTGTAAGTGAAAATACCCCAAAATAAAAAGAAAACAATTCCAATTGGGATAACGATGTGAATAAACAAAAGCCTTGCAGAGATCCTCTCTGAATATCTTAGGTTCTATCTCCCCCAATCCCCTCCTACAAGTTATCTTCCCAATGGAGAAGATAATAGAACTCACTATGATTGGATGGAGGGAGCGTTGAATTTCTATCAAAGTCTGGAATCTTTTTTTAAAAATTTTTCTTTTTTAATCAGTTGGCGTTTGTTTAGTTGAAAAAAACGTTCAATTAGGTTAGGAATGGTCTCGTGACTCTCGACAGTTGGACTTGGATCTTTTCGTGAATGCGTTGACGCACGGACAGCCGAAACTCTTGAAGATCTCTAGAGAGGATCCTGACCCCGTAGTACTGGAGTTGATTTCAATCCACTATATCAGCCAAAGGGTATCTTTGGAGCATAATAATGTTAGTAGGTTTTCCCATGAGAAGACACTCACATAGGGTGGAGCCCGCACACACTTGAGTGTAAAGTGTGTATGGGCTCCACAGACCATGTGAGTGTGTTGGAGGTATGTTAGAGCTTAGTTGTTGCACATTTATCAATTTTTTTTTAATTAAGTACTTCAAGTTTTCATGTCTTTAGCACCAAAGTAGAGACAATATGCCAACGAAAACAAAATGCATGCGAAAACAAAAAATGCCAATTTATATTTTTTGGTTGAAGTTTTAAAATATTTGAACTCATACTAGTCAGAAAACAAAATGCCAAAGAAACTGACAAAATGTTCAAAAAAATCTGTTCATTTTGAATAATGTCTGTGTTTAGAAAACTTTTTCTATTTTTTTGGTCTTAATTATTTTTGTTTTAAGTCATTGCTCGTTAAGACAAATGTTTAACCCCAAAAATTTACTGTTAAATTAGCAAACAAAAGGGAAAATAGAAATAATTCGAACTAAAAACTTGAGGAAGTAAAACATGCATGTAGAAATACAGTAATCCTTCATATGATTCATGTGGGTTCTGAAAATTCGAGAGAAACTACGAGGACAAATCTTCAACCTAAATAGTCAAAAGAGTATTTTCTAATCCTAAAATGGGGAGGGGGTAGTAGACATAAAACTTAAAGAACAAAACTCACAACAAATTCAAAGAAGACAAAATAATTTAAAAAACTGTTCTTTTTGAATTATTTTTAGTTTATTAAACTTTTATCTAACTTTTGGTCATAATTGCTTTACATTTTATTTAGTTTATGCTTGTTAAGATAAATTTTTAATCCACAGAACTTTCTATCAAAATCAAACAAACAAATATTTGGCAAAACAGAAATAATTCGAAGTTGAAACGTTATGCCAAATGAAGTAAAGGATGTAGAAATACAGTAATCTTTCAAAATTCAATTAAATTAGTTCTGGAAATCCGAAAAACCAAAACGACTGAATTTCAACTAAAACATTCAAAAGATTATTTTCTCATGACGCTTAACATGGATGAACGCAATAAGATAAATGGGAGAAACTTTCTATTTCGCCTTGTTGTAAGACGAAAAACCAAAGGGTAGAGAATAGAGGGAGGAGATATTCAGAAGCTCTGGCCGCACAAAACCGTAATTGCGAAGCACCTGATTATCAGCGAAATTCAAAGCCTTTTCCATCCCATTCCAGCATGCCTCGTCCGTGTACCCCCAGTGCACCCCACTACACGGCTTACACGCCGTAAAATGCGTGACGAATGGCCGCTTTCCGCCACCACTATCGCCACCCTTGTTGACAAACGCTTCCCTCATCACCGCCGCATAGTGCTCACTCACCTTCTCAGCGTGTCGTCTCAGCAACTCCGTCACCCCTTTCTCAATCCTCGCAAAGTTGTCAGTAATAGTGTCAAATTTGTCGACGAAATCGACCCAATACCCACTTAAGTCGTATTGATTCTCTATGTAAATCTTCTTCCCCCACGTCTCCTTCTCTGTCAATAGCAAATAAACCAGAGCAGACTGGTCATCAACTTCAGGGTGTATCTTGTCACTCATCATCGATGCCACGGTCTTACCCCACTTTTCGTAGTTTGGAGTCTGTGGGCCCATCACGGCCCAAGCCTCCAAAAACTCCATTGACCATTGACAGTTTCGGATGAAAAACACCCCGGAGTTAACCCCTCCCCAACTCTTCTGCTCATAGATCTTGGAGGGCCACCCGTGCACAACGAGGTTATGGTCCTTATACTTCTCCAATGGCGGCTTAAATTCCATATCAGTAAATACTGCATCCGAGTCAACCCAAAATATCCACTCTGCCTCTGGGTGGGCCAACATAGTTGCTCGAAGCATGGGTAGTTTAACCCAAACACCGACCATTTTCTGGTGCACAAACCCGTTGTTGTAGTAGATATCATAGCCGTGGATCCGACTGTAATCCACCTTGTTCTTGAAAAGCCTCAAGAGCAAATTATCCCCAATTGGATTCTTACACGGCCCCGGCTGTGATCCGGTCAACAAAAACATCCGATCATTTGCTCTAGTGGCAAACGACGGGTGATGCTTCAGCCACTCCCTTCTCTTCTCGTCCCAGTTCTTCATTGGGCTCCCAATTGAATAATTCAAGGTCAGGTCATCGTAGAACGTTTGGTCAACCGGGTCGTGACCGAGGTTAACGCCTTGATCACTCAAAATGGGACAATCTATCGTAGCTGCACCGTCTTTTTCCGGCGCTATGGTCATTTTTACCTGGTCTAACATGTTTTGAGAATAAGGGAAAAGTGAAAAAGTCCAAAGCATTAATAGAGCCACCGCTGCTCCGCCTATGATTTTCCCCATTTTCTCAACTCTTACAATTGGACTGCCCATACCCAAGTTCTGAAATGAAAATCAAGAAAGTATTCTGGGGCTCGACTTTAAATCATTGAAAACAGTGATTGCAAGATTTTTTGAAAGACAGGCCCACATTATTAGAGACACATTTAACTCTATTAGCTCTATTTAACCAGTCCTATATACCAAAGTTCATACAATAATGCGAATAATGCAACTAAAAAATATATAAGATGGTATAATTAATTGTTCTTGGCAAATTTTTACATTTTGAGCCAAGCAAGCTTAAATCATTGCATAATAAATACACTAATATTCTTCTGTAGAAAATTACGTGGCGAATTCACACATATTTTTGTGGACACATGCCATAGTTTTTGAAACTATGAGTTGATTGTCATTATGAAAAAGCCAGAGCACAATACTGATACCAATAGTTTATTTTAATTTTATTTTTACTTTTCTACCTTCTTCATTAATAGTTATAACTTGCTTTGGGTTTATGTGTTGTGGAGCTGCCTATGTGTTATTGCTCCATCTTTGTGTTATTGGGTAGAGGACTGAATGTTCAATTAATTTTTTTGGGGTCGGGTGTTTAATTATTTTTGGACAGGGTGTTCAAAGCTATTAGGATCTGGGGTGCACAAAAATGGCTAAACCAAAATTACTATGTATTCTAAAAACTTGTTTTCCCTATGGGTGTTCTAACCATAGTTTAATATCGGTTGATACGAATACGTGCGTATCATACCGTATCGGCCGATACGCTGAAAAAGTTAAAAAAATTATGATCGCTACACCCGATTCCCACAACACGTATCGTCCACTACTCTGGTTTCTCATATATCGATATCGCGACAGTTACCGCTATTTAAAATTATGTGATTCTAACCCTCTCATAGCCGCCTATGAGGGAAAGACTCTTCTTGTCTATTTTCTGACAATGACAAATGGCTCCTCAAAGTCTTCGCTTGCGTTATGGAGTGCAAGAAATATGTGGCGGCCATGAGTGATCGATAAAGATGACGGAAGTCTTAGTAGCATGGCTAGTTTTCTAATAGAGTCAAGACAAATCTTACAGTTTTATTCTACTAAACAGAATGAAATCATGAATGGACTAATAAGGGAAGACTCGTAGCGAAATTGAGAACACGTTGCTAAGCCATTGTTACTTCTTATTTTGGTCTCCACGTATTAGTCAAGATGCATATGAGGAATGAGTACGATGATTTTGTTCTTTGTCATAAGAACACTAATACGGTATCGAACTACGTACCTTTAACTAGAAGTTTTGAGATGTTAAAACCAGTATTTTAAAAACCGGACCAAACCGTTAAATTGAACTGGTTGAACCACCAACCAGACCATGGTCCGGTCCAAGCTCACCCAAAAAACGTTAAATATTGAGAACCAGCCTCCTTATAAAAACGGCTCAATATTGAAAACCGACCCCCTTCAGATAGAACAGACTAAATTGAACGGTTTAACTGTTGAACCGTCTAAACCTGTCACGAGTTGGTTGAACCGGATTGGAAAATTTTTTAAACTAGTCGGCAATTGAAAACCTTTGCACCTGCCATACTATTAGGGGTGGAAATTCCGCACAAGACTTGTTAACCCGACATGAACACGACACAAAATTAGAGGGTTTGGGTCAACCACTTTCTGGCACTTACACGAGTATGACACGACCGCCAATACGAAAATTAAATGGTTCGAATACGGATTAGACTCGCATAACTCGATAAATTTCCTTGTCGACCCAGCTCAAACACGATACAACACAATGCCTAGGATTACCCATAGCCCATATTTGTGTTTCCTTAAAGATCAATTATGATCCTTTTGAATTCTAGAATTACTGCAAGATTTGATTTTCCAGAACTATGCTTTGGTCAACTTGTATAACAAAATATCAATATAATTATTGAAAGGCAAGAGTATTCATATTATTATACAACATATTGGAAAATGGAAACGGAGTCCTGGTAGTGGCCAATCTAATCCGTCCAAATGTATTTCCTTTTTTTTTTCTTTTTTTTTTGTCATTCGATATATATCAATGAGGGATTAGCAGTGGAGTTAGTGAATTAGTCTAAAGGAGGTCTAGAAGCTATCCATAGCCCTAAACCCCAAACGTCTCTCCGAGGCTCGAACCTTGGTCTTGCTTGTAGGAGAACCAGGAGATAACCGCTAGGCTACAAGCAGTCCAAATATATTTTCAATAGTCTGAAATTTATTTGTTATCCTACCTATAAGATACTTTCCTTGGATGTACTATAATCTCCACCAGTGATTGTCGAATAAAACGACTCATACAGGGACCCCGCGTCCTTGCAAAACTTTGTTCTCAAAAAAATTAACTAAATGTAGAATTTCTTAATTACTGTGTTACCATGCTAAGAATTAAGAAAGTTAAAATTTAATTAAATTCGTTTAGGCTAGTTGTGGCTTAAAGCATTTTTATTGTCACGCTAATTTGGTTATTGTTGATTTACTTTTTGTTAATTTTATCCTAATTACGGGGCATTGAAAGTATCCTGATTTTTTAAATCGGATCAAATCAATTGTTCACGCCCAAGATTGCTAGGTGTAAAATTTTATATACATATTGAAAAAAATAACTGAGGGTCATAACAGTATCAATTCGAACACGATACAATTTTAAGGACACGTGGCATCTTTCCTCGAGTGGAGTAATGAATACTGCTGGCACGGTAAATGAATTTTATAGTGCAACTCATAAGAGGTTTGCTACAGGCACTGTCACTTGTATCAATAATTGAACAAATTCTCTCACATAAGATATGTGGGGCCTACGACTCTTATGTGAATCTTACATATTCCATGTGAGACAGCTTTTTTTTTTTATCAACATGTGAACAGTTGGTGCAATTATTATTTTTATCAGCATGTGAACAGTTAGTGCAATTATTAGTACAAAATGTTAGTATTTCTATCTTTTCTCGCCTCACAAAAGACATTTCTTCCAATGTGGTACCACGTAAAAGTCAAACTAATACAGCCGAACCCCTTCAAGACTTCAATTTCTTCGCTTTCACTTCAACACATATGCTTTTATATTCCAATTCTCAGTTATTTTTACACCACCACTACTACTACTACTACTATACTTTTGACATAATTATGACGTAATAGTTCAATCGCGAGATCAAATCGGCAACCCGTTCACCCCGTCTCTGTACTTACAGGTCTGATTTTCAAAATATTAGTTAAAACTTCTATTTTGTCGCTTTGCAACTTGGAATCTCCCATCTCGAGGGTGAGGTGCCAACAATATTTATTTGCATCCAATGGCCATGTAAAATGTGGTGAGTTTAACATATACTAGTTCAACTAATTTTTCTAAGATGGGAAAGTTTATGGTAAATGATATATTTATCTCAAGGGACATTTGTTATAGTTTATATAGTAAATTTATTATTTTTGCTTGCATTTATGTTAAATTCATCACAAATTTAACGTACGGGACATTTGTTAGATTATACTCCCTCCGTCCCTTTTTAAGTGTGTTATCTCGTAATTCCAACTTATTTTCTCTCACATCAACTTTTACAACTTTTACATCTACTTTTCACTACTTACCATTATCAATATAATAATACCCACTAACTTTTCAAAAAGGAATCTACTTTTAAGGGCAAAATAGGAAATGTACCCGCCAACTTTTCAAAACACACACTTATTAAGGGACAGGCAAAATGGAAATGTCTACACTATAAAAGGGACGGAGGGAGTATTGAAAAAAAATTCTTCTTTTTTTGCTTTTACATTTATCATAAGGTACAACAAATTTACCATAAACGCAAAAGACACTATAACTAATTTATAACATAAGCTCACAAATATCATTTACGGTAAAATTATCATATACGTTTAATTTTCCATAATTACAAACAAAAATAATAAATTTATCACCTTACGAAAGATTTACCATAACCGGAGTAAATAAGGTAAGGTAAGGTACTATTTATCCAACAAAAAAAAATACGTAAGATAGTAAATGAGAGGTCAATTTAGAGATTATTTCAAAATGAGAATAACAACTGAAGTATTTAAACCACTTTGGAGGAGGACTCAAGTATTACTAGGGCGCAGGACCAAAAATCAAGTTCTCCTTTTTTTTGTAGAACGGATGAAATTCTAGTTTTATTGGGTAAACACCCTCACAAAAATTTATGGAGCCATCGTGCAGTTCTTTCCTCATTTGTTCTGTTTTATGAAATGTAGTTTATCCATTTTCTACTTATCTTTTCTTCTGCAACTGTAAAATGTTTGCTAGACTCGTATATCTACAAGGGATGTATATTTACAAGGCTTGGCAAGTTGTCTTCACGTCATGAGATGCCCCTCCTGCCTATTTTGGTATTAGAGGTTTTCGATTGCTGGGGCATCGATTTTATGGGTCCATTTCCTGTGTCACATGGTTTCGAATACATTTTGTTGGCAGTAGATTATGTGTCAAAGTGGGTGGAGGCGATTCCCACTAAGTCTATGGAGGCCAAGGTCGTACTAGAGTTTCTCAAGGCCAATAATTTATCGAGGTTTGGCGTACCACGCGCCATTATCTCGGATCAGGGCACGCAATTCACGGGGCGGTCGTTTGAGAAATTAATGGGGGAGTTTAGAGTCACTCACAAGGTGTCTACTTCTTACCACCCCCAGACCAATGGGCAGGCCGAGTTAGCGAATAGAGAAATTAAGAGAATTTTAGAAAAGACTGTCGGTGTGACTAGGAAGGATTGGTCCACCAGGTTAAATAATGCATTGTGGGCCTACCACACTGCTTATAAGACCGTATTGGGTGCTTCACCCTATCGGCTTGTTTACGGTAAGGCCTGCCACCTACCAGTTGAGCTAGAGAAGAAGGCCTATTGGGTCATTCAGAAAGTAAACTCGAGTTTGAGTGAGGCGGGTGAGCATAGGAAATTACAATTGTGTGAGCTTGAGGAGCTTAGGAATGACGCGTATGAGAATGCTAGCATTTATA
>JAXBDA010007547.1:0-17283 GCA_036023075.1 Gaultheria prostrata
ATGTGACTTGTGTAATGCAAATGTACCCCACGTGTCTCGTTTTCGCGCATTGAACCACATTTCAATAAGAAAAACATTTCCTCACATTCATTCTCGAAAAACGAATTAAATTTCCGGGTCCTTACATGTCATTCTCGGGTTATGCGGGTTAATTCAGGTTAATTCTCGAGTTATGCGGGTTAATTCGTGTCATTCTCGGGTAACCGTGTCGACACGAATAGATGAACAGGTTAATTTGTGTCATTCTCAGGTTATGCGGGTTGAACCCGAACCTGGCCTATTTACTAATCGTGTTCTCGGGTCGTGTCATATACGTGTTTTGTGTTAGAAATACTCAACACTAACCCGCTAACTTCGTGACGTGTTCGGGTCGTGTTATCGTGTCGTGTCATAAATTCCCAACCCTATCTGAAACCCAAAGAGGATACCTACTGGGCGAAGTGATGCTCACCCCTTTGCTGTTTCAGGTGTGGCTTGGAGCATGACATGGGGTGCGTGATGTGCATGACATAGTGAGAGCAGGGCATGAAAGATGATTTGAAGCATTGTAAAACTTTTACTTGTTGAAAGAATGTAATATTGTAAAGTTATTCATATGGGACATGGGTGCCGAGAATTAGATTTGTCATTTATTGTCAATATAAACACTGTAAGAGGATTTTGGACCAAATAATGAGTTTAGCGAAATATTTTGTGGAGGAGCATCCACTTTCATTTTTACCCTTATGCACAACATAAACAATTGTAAATGTTCTATTGCCATTTTCCAAATATGCCGTGCTATATTCATGTCCTAATTTTTTTCCCAAACATGCCGTGCCTTACGCAAAACTAATATAAAAAATAGTAATTTACAATCTTTGTTCTATTTTTATTTTATTACAAATTAAATACATTACTGAGACAAAATGAGGACGTAAGATTTAATCTATTTGCATTTTAGTTTCCTTTGCCATGACAAGTCAAGATCCAAACTTAGCAATTGTCATTTGTCATGCCTCATTTTCCAGTCTCCCAAGTACAATCAAATCCAAGTAATGATGATATTCTTATTCCCTCTCATAACGAGAGAATCTCCCTAGATTTCCATGATGTCACCTAGATTTTTAGTAGCCCTTTAATAGCCTCATGTTGTATTGCAATGCAAACTAGTACTGAAACCCCCCCGAAACATAGCTAGTCGCGTATTTCCTACACTGTAAAAGGTGACTAGATTAATTACCCTAGATTTCTATTAGATTTTCTTGTACTTGAAGCTATAGAAACAATATCCTTGAGTCTAATAGCCTATGGGAATATATTCCCTAATTATGGCGCGTCATAGATTTGATTCTTGTCATCATTATGGAGCAAATTCCAAGAAGGAGAGGGAGAGAGGGGGGGGCGGCCATATGAGGAGAGGAGAGGGAGCTCACTTTGCCTATAAATAGCAAGCTCAAGCTCATTGTTTCTCACACCAAAACTTCTCCCAATCTTGTAGTTCTTTAGAAATTCTTAGTAGTTGTTCTTGAAGTTCTTGAGTTGTTCTTGAAACTCAACCCCACCACCACGCTGCCGGCCACCACCACTCCAAAACTGCCCATCGATCTTAGTTTAGAAGTTTCGGCGATCCTTCCGGCGTTTCTAAGAAAGGTCCTAACTTTTCTTTACGACGCTTTAAGTCGTTACTCCATCTGTCTACCGTCTAGCTTTCTCGATTTTCGACTAAACTTGGAATTACGGTAATAATCTTTATCTAATTTCTTACTAGTTATTTTAGTGCGAACTTTAATTTTTAGTAATGTTATAATGCCCGGTTTAAGAATTAAAGGTACTCCCTCCGTCCCTTTTTAAGTGTGTTGCCTCGTAATTCCAACTTATTTTCTCTCACATCAACTTTTACAACTTTTGTCAATATAATAATATCCACTAACTTTTCAAAAAGGAATCTACTTTTAAGGGAAAAATAGGAAATGTACCCACAAACTTTTCAAAACACACACTTATTAAGGGACAACCCAAAATGGAAATGTCTACACTATAAAAGGGATGGAGGGAGTAGTAGATTACAATTTATAAAAAGTAAACAGTCGTGATTCTAAAAATGAATTTTGAACTTACGTAGTCGTTATGCCCGAATTGAAAACGATATTTCAAATTTACGTCGTTATAATGCCGAGTAATTTTTGGAAAAACACGCGAACGGTTGCTATTTTACTAAAACGGAATTATCGACAAATGGAATTTCTTGAAAAGACTAAGTCTATCAAACCATGCACGTGGTGCTTGTTTCAAACCATAAAGTGCTTTTGAAAGTTTAAAAACATAATTAGGAAATTCATGATTTTCAAAACCGAAAATTATGACATGCTTATTTTTCAAATTGATGTTGATGATATTATTTTTGGTGCTACTAATGAAAAACTATGCAAAGAGTTTGCTAAGTGTATGCAAGGTGAATTTGAAATGAGTATGATGGGAGAACTCAATTTCTTCCTTTGGCTTCAAATCAAACAATCAAATGATGGAATCTTCAAGCAAAGTATACGAGAGAACTTCTCAAAAGATTTGAGATGGAAAATTCTAAAATCATGAAGACTCCAATGAGCCCGACCACTAAACTCGACAAAGATGAAAATGGTAAATCAATAGATACTAAAATGTATCAAGGTATGATCGGTTCATTGCTTTATCTTACTACTAGTGTAGATACCCTAGGTTGGCTCGGTAGGTATTTCAAGTACCGCTCTGCACAGACTTTCGATGATGAAAGCGATACCCCAAATGCTTTGGCGAAATTCACGTGGATCTCAGAGTCTTTGTAAGGATTTGGCAGCCAAAACCCAAAACCTCCTTATCTTAGTAGAAATGCCGGCCGACACTTCCTTATACCGGCCGGTACATCCGTTTACAAACTGCCAGTAGCCCGATCTCTCGACCCAAGCCAACTATCCGTAGCCAGATGCATCCACCGGCCGACAAATCCTTTGGCCAGCCGGCAAATCAGCTTCTTCCAGAAGATTTCCAACAAGAGCCCGACTTAAACTCTAGTTCTTCACTCCCGATTGGATTACCTCATTTACGTGGTGATCAAGCTCGGGACTCTCTTTGATAGAGTTTACCTGGTGCCTTCCCTTCTAAAATACACACACAACCTTTCACCCCATAACCCAAAGTGCTGTGCTAAATACTCCCCACATTCAACCCTTCAAAAGCCCTCTAACCCCGTGAGTCAAGATCAACCCAGTAGAAAACCCCCAAAATCCGAGCTTAGGGTTTGAGGTCCCGTGAAAATCCCACTACAAAGCAAGCAATCCGAGCAAACCAATCCCTGAGGTAGTAATCAAGAAGGTTGAAACGCCTTTGAAGTTGGTTAATTTATAAACCTTTATTCTTTAGTTGTTCAATTTTAGTCGTTTAAACTCTTAGTTTTTGTCTTGTTTCTGGCGTCGAGAAGAACACCGGCCGGTGAATCAATGTTTCGGCCGACACATTAATCAGTGTGATCTGCTGGCCGCTAAATTAATTGACCGGTCGGCAGATCAATTGCAAGCATAGTTTCTTTTTTTAGTGTTTGTTTATTTTTATGTGCTGTCGTATGCTCCCATCCCTCTTTCTTGCGTGTTGGTGTTTTATTGCCTTCATCACCCATATCTGTTAAAAGTTTAAAGAAATTGGTTGAATTCAAGATCATGTGAAGTGTAGAAGCTATTTTACGTCAAACGAGTACAAGCTAGCCTTCGTGGCTAGGCGGAGAGGGGTGACTAACACCATCCCCTCACCGTACCCGAGTTCCCCAAACTGTGAATCTCTGGTAAAAGGGTCTCTGGTAAAAGGGTTTTTTCTTGGTTGAGCCTAAACCAAGTGGTGACTCTAAAACATTCGAGGTGTGCTGCAACGGGCACCAAGCGCTTATTGGTCATCTTGTGTAGTGACAACGAACCTTTCCTCGTGGATTGGGAAGCGTGGTCCACAACTAGTAGACCCGATATCATGTTCAGTGTTTGCTTATGTGCTCGTTTTCATTCTAATCCAAAGGAGTCACATTTAGTAGCTGTCAAAAGTTTTTTTGATATCTTGCAGGAACTCCTAATTTGGGGTTATTTTATCCTAGAAATACTTCTTTTGACTTATTGGTTTTTCGGATGCTGATTATGCCGGTAGTAAAATTGATCGTAAGAGCACTAGTGGTACTTGTCAATTTCTTGGAAATTCGTTAGTGTCTTGGTTTAGCAAAAGGCAAAATTCAGTTGCCTTATCGATTGCCGAAGCTGAATACATAGCTATTGGTAGTTGTTGTGCTCAATTATTATGGATCAAACAACAAATGGAGGATTTTGATTTACATGATGATCGTATCGTATATATTAGTGCAGAATAACTTTTCGTGAGGAGGGCTCTCGATGTGACAAGTGGCAGGAATTGATTTGTTTGTCTGATGACCATTTGGTTCTGTTTTTTTTTCCGGTTGTATCTGTTGGCTGGGATCTTGCCATCTTTTCTTGTTTCGGGTGTCGAGCGGCATATGATTGTCCTCTCCACGGGTGCCAACCTAGTTGGGATGTGTGGTTTGGTTGTGATGCCTCATGCTCTCTCCCTTTAATCATTGTAATCATTTCTGTTTGCGATGGTGATAAAATTCTTTGCTTATCAAAAAAAAAAAAAAAAAAACTTTAGAGTAGCATGTGAGATATTCAATTACACTCTATACTGAATTTTGAGTTAAAAAATTACTTTTTCTCACTTTATCCTTATTTCCATAGTGAGAAGAAAAATCTTATATAAGCTAAAAAAACTACCAATCTACCATCATGTCCATTTTATACCCAGAAGCATACTAAATCAAGGAAACTGCTAACGATGAATTTATAGAAATTTCCAACAAAGAAGGAAGCACATAAACAATAAAGTTAAGTTGAGACCAAGATTTATATGGGAAGTTGATAAAAAAATATTTAGTATAAGGGAAAGGAAATTATCTCCTCAATTCAAAATCTCTAGCCACATATGCATACATATATCTGATGCCAAACAGTAGCAAAGAACCCTAACGATGTTGCCTCCACAAAGACCGGACGAATTTATGACCACGAGCCACATTTATTTTTTCGAAAACAGTTTAGTCAAAGAATTTAAAGGTAAGGGAATAGTACTAACAGATTGTGTGATCTTATGGGATATAAGAACTACTGATTTGTTTTTGTTACGGTATTTCTATTCGAGCTCCTTCATGAAATTTGTGGCACTTTAATTCTCTATTCTGCTCTATACAAATGTACAAGTTTATATCCACTTTCTGTAATACTAACTTCTATAGGTTGATCACTGGTAGCACGAATCTTGGTTTCCAATTCTCCAAAACGAAGGAATATCCCAATAATTTTTCTGAGATTTCCTTGCGGTGAGTTAGAAAATTAGTTTCCAATCTAGGTATGTTATCATTTATGTTCACATTATCGCAAGTATGGGTTTAACTATATTGTAAAGTCCACCAGGAAAATTTTACTTTTTCCTTCATATCTATTATATTATTGCAAGATGACTCTTGGTGAAGAGAGCTTCCTGAGCTTACCACGTGTCCCCCAATTTTTTGCACTTTTTTTTAGCCAAGTCCTAAATGATAATTGAGATTCAAAGGTCATTTTCGAAATTTAAAAAACAATATCAATTATTGATCTAATAATTCTTTTCCGAATTCCTAAAATGGGATTCTCAAATTTTAAAAAGTATGTATATCTTCAAAATGATTTCCTTTGGCTGCGTGTATCAACAAAATGGTTTCCTTTAGTCACTGCATAGCTTCCTTTAGCGCCATTCTCATTAGGGGAACAAATTTAGAAAGAAAATCGTAAGACTTGAACCATTGCAACTTTAAATGATTCTCTAAAGGAAACCGTAGCAAAGATCAATTTTCAGACTTTTGAACACTTTTAAATGAACAATTTCAGAAAGGAAATCTGAATACTTGAACCTATAGATCCTGGATTTGTGAGATTTTCCAAATCTCAAAAGAATAATTTTCTTATTTTGTAACCAAAAGTTTTTACATCTTTTGGAAACAACACCAAACCTTTTGGCAGCCATTTGGGGTATCTATTATATTATTAAAGAAAATTCTACATAACAGAAATTTTATCTTATATAGTATTGTAGGATGACTTTTCATGAGGAGAGCTACAGATGCGACATGTGGCAGTAATGAAGGCCTAGATACGACACTTGTCCATTTATTTTTTTCAATTTTTGTTTTTCTTCCATCTTCTAAATTCCAAAAAAAAAAAAAAAAATTCTACAAACAGTCAGCGACTAAATCAACAAAAAAGGAATGATTTAATTTGTACATAAAGCAACACCTCTTGAGATGGAAATTAAATTATAAACTATTCACAATAAAAGATGATAGTAGGTTAAATTAAGCCAAGTATAGTTGTAACGCCCCGAATTTTGGGAACGTTAATAATAATATTAGAACAGTAGAGTCGGAATAAATATTACAAGTCTTTAAATAAAATCCCGAATTATTACATTATCAAATACTGGGTCGGGTCTACGGCATCTCTCAGACCTCTGCCGGGTCTGTCCCCAAGTCAGCAGCTTCTCCATACTGCTCCAGGTCGTAATATCCTTCCTGGTTATACTGGCAATCTAGCATTATACGTCCGAGTTGACAAGCAACATCATAGTATTATGCCAGGGTTACACAAAGTAACACCGTGAGCGATAAGCTCAGCAAATTACCCTACCCAAACTCTAGTCTAGCAATTCTAGAACAATATGTGAACGGGGAAATAACAATTAATTCAAGTTCAGTAAATCATGATTTCAAGTAAAGCATAATTTCAAGAGTGGCGGTAAAACAGAGAAACCGAAATCAGAGTGCGTGCAATAGTGTCATTTTCCATAACAACGGTGCCTTTGCCGTAAGGTCAACGACAGTGTCAAATCAGTGTCTCGTATCATTTTCCCAAACAGTATTCTTCTTCAAATTTCATATTCGTCAGTATCTCGTATCATTTTCCAAACAGTATTCTTCTTCCAATTTCATATACACAACCATCAATATCATCTCCCATCGCTCGAAAGTTACTGGGCTCGTTTCTGTCTCGTTTCAACTGACGAGTCCCAGCCTCTCCGGTTGAGATCCCGGCCGTCTTACATCACTGAACTTAAGCAGTCTGTTTGTAAGGTCCGTCCATCCCGCGACTCACTCGACATAGTCCCGACCGTCTTATGTCATTGAACTTAAACAGTCTGTTCATAAGGTCCGTCCACTATGTGTTACGCATGCTTAACCCTAACCTCCACATCCTCTACGCGGATTGGGGCTGGTGTTCTTGCTGCCTTACCGCATCATTCCAATCCCAGCTGTCTCATATCACTGAACTTAACCAGTCTGTTAATGAGGTCCGTTCAACAACTGTCATCACATCGGTCTAGTCCCGGCCGTCTCATATCACTGAACTTAACCAGTTTGTTTATGAGGTCTGTTCACTATCCGTCATTATTTTCATTATCATTCTCATCTCTTATCATCATTTCGAAAATCATTTCTCAAACCATGTCGTGTCGTCATCGTTTCGATTCGTGCTCGTGCAGTTTATCTTTTCAAACTCTTGTCACGATAAATTCCTTTCTCGGAAAACGTGTCACGTTAAGACAAAACCATTTTCGGGTGACTACTTTCGACAACGAGATAACCAGGAAAGTCCCAGGCCGGGGGGTCAGAATATCCAGTTAATATCACCCATCCCTTTCTTAGACAGCGCGAAGCTTGTCTTTTTGTCAGACTTTCAAGGGTGTTAGCCTTGGGCTATCTCATCATCTCCAGTGAGTCAAATCATTTTGATAAAATATTTTTGGAATATCTCATATCGTTGAAAATGTATTTTTCATCTCAAAAACTCGTCGGGCATTATAGCGGTACATTTCCCAAAAGTCGGTTTTTCGTGCATGCAAGATAACGACTACTTTTCTTTCAAAAATCTTCCGGGCATTACGACTACGTGATTTTTGGAATACAATCTCAACGCGGGCATTATAATGGCTACGTGTGATGAAAAGTAAATTTTTTCTACGCCACCATTTTACTTTTTGCCATAAGCGAAAAACTAGTAACTTTCTTTCAACCAATTTATAAACAACTACGGGAAAATTATTTTGACTATGAGAAGATCAAAACGACTACGTAAGAATAATTTCTAGTCTAGAAAAACTAGGATAGGGTGTAAGTAAGGTAACTTACGAGTTTCCGAAATTTATCGGGGCCGAATAAGTTAGGTGGGTTTTTCCGGTGAGGACGAACGCCTTTCCTTCCTACTTTCTTCCTAATTTGGGATTGGAGGGCGGTCGAGGGTGGTGGAGAGTGGTGGCTAGGAGGTGGTTTTAGAGGAGTTTTTGGAAGAACAACAAGAACAAGGAGAACTAGAACATTATTACAAAGGTGGCAAGGATGAGTGAGTTTGGTGTGAGATTTACAAGCAAACATGAGGGGTATTTATAGGAGTGCATGAGGGCTCCCCCCTCTCCTTGTTTGGCCGGCCATGGTACCCTCCCCATGTGCCATTCAATGAACCAACTTCCTTCATTTATGAGGGAAGTACAAGTGGGGGTAGATACTTGGAATCATGTGGCTATTTGGAGTAGGGTTGTACAAGTTAGGGCTAGGGTTTTAAATACAAGCATGTGCTAGGAAATACCTTAGTCTAGTTAGTCACTCTTAGTTGTGTAGAAGTTTGCATGGCCACCTTTGATTTTTGGGAGTTTTTGGTACACTAATTTTATTACTTATTGGCTAAGCAATGGAGGGTATACACATGGCTATTTTAGGGTCCTAGAAATAGGTAAGAATCTCCCATAAATGGGAAGATTCATTTCCCCCAAATTTAGTAAGGTTTAGGTTTAGGTACTAGGTTAACATGTGCACATATTTGGCACATGTCAAATGTACCAACATGGGGAAGCAAGTGCTCCCCCCTCTCCCTCTCTCAACCGGCTCTCTCCCTCTCTCTCCCACGGCTCCCTCTCTCATCAACTTGGTACTTTCCCACTTACATTTGGTACCAAGTTGGCCTAAAGTACTAAGGTGGGTAGCCTTGGAAGGTAAGAAATTAATGGCATAGCGTACTCGTCATTGAATGAGATGGTTAGAAGGTAGCCCGGGGCTCCGGGTGGTGAAACGGGTAGCCCTAGACACGCACATGTAGTCTTGCGACTAAATCGCGCGAAATAAATAACTAATAAGAAAAATAAAATACAATAAAGAAGATTATTTTATTTAATTAAATTTTTAAATGTAAAATTGGCCGAAAAATTACGGGTCGTTACAATAGTAGGTATGATCCGTAATTTTCATATCTTTCATAAATCATGTTTATAATTAGGCAATGATTTTGAATTTTTTTTTTGCCTGAATCCATGATTTATGCATTTTCAAAACATTGTGTAATTACATTTGCCTACATTACCCTAATTACAGTTTTCCATATTATCTTCATCCCTTCTTTATTCAGTTGCCTATATTATACCTGTAGACACCCCGATTTTGGACCAGGGACGAGCTCGAGCACTCCCGATGATGAAAAGGACCAACCATGCCTACCTCGAATACCAGAACGAGGCTTGAACTTGACGGATTCTCCAAATACTACCCTAAACCCACCAAAATAGCCTAACCAACCTCAAACCATTAAAGCCTAGCCAAGCCCAACAAGCAGCCCAAGGTATCCCTAGAGCGCTCAACAGTGACATCACCCTTGAGCGCTCAATCCCCTATTGAGCGCTTAGGTCAGCTCTAGACAGTTTTAGATTTTGCTACAAGGGGAGCGTTTGTGCCCCCATAGCCGGCTGTTATGCCTTCCATACACGTCTAATAGCCCTCTAAGTCACCCCTAGGTGACCCCTAAACCCAAAATTTGATTTTAAAACTCCCCCATTCCCTCCCAATCTCTCTCTATATAACCTCACTCCCTTCCTCATTGCAAAGACTATTGCTATTCTCACTTCACAACCAGCAAAAACCACTCTTCTTCTCTTCCAAAAGTCCAGAAAACTCATTCCCATCTACACATTTCGTCCATACTCATTTTACCGTCAAAAACCCACTTTTCTAAGCCATAACCCACTCTTAATCTTTAAAATACCACCATCCTTTCAAAGCATAATTAAAATCCAAGTCCAAACCATTATCAACACGACCCAAAACCCACTGTTTCTAGTCTATAATCTCACCCCAAAGTCTTCAACCAAATAAAACCTCAAGTTCAAGTCATAAAGGTAGAAAAACAAGTATCAATCAAAGATTTGGTTACTTATTGTGAGCCCATAAGGTTATAAAAATCAGGAAACAATTTCAAAATCTTATGCTTTGATCATGCGCTCAACCCTAGGGGTGCTGAGCGCTTAAGACCCCTTTTGACAGTTTCTTAAAACTTGTTTCTTGATCACTTTTTGGTATTATTTCATTAACTCACATATCTCTTGATGACTTTTTGTTACAAATATCATTTGATCATCTCTTGTTCATCATCAAAAAGATCATCAAAAGATTTGCTTGTGTTGTCTTCTTTTAAAAAGAATGTGATAACCTTGTTTTAAAAAAAAGAAAAAAGAAAAAGAGAAAGTAAAGTAGTGTTTTCATCTGGATACAGAGTGATCAAAAGTTGAAAGGCTCGTAAGAATGTCAAAAAGGTGAAATAAAGTATTAAAACCCATTGATCAAGCAGGGTCTTGAGCGCTCAAAACCTACCCTCTTGAGCGCTCAATGGTCTTCAACAATGATCATTTATTTTTGATTGTTTTGATCAGATCATTGTTTAAATCCCTCGGGATGTGTGTATTTGTGTCATTTCTGCGGTAAAACCAGACTGGTCCTCCCTCTCTTATTCACCATTTTTATCTTTCTTCATTGTTTATTTCCTTCTTAAAGGTTGAATGTTCATCTTTGTCTTTGGTCATGAAAAGTCATGAACTAGTTTTGATCACCATTTTCATCTGAAGAAGTAATAAGAACATCATTTTTAGAAAAGAAGAGGTCTTGGAGATAGTTTTCAAACTGGAATCACAGAAAACATATAGGAGTTGAGCGCTCAGGGGTCCCCCTGTTGAGCGCTCAACACCAATTCAGAGGGCCAGATTGGTTTTGTCCAAAAATTATTTATGATGTTCCTTTCGTAGTCTGGTTGATATTCTGTCATTTCTACGTTTATTGTTCATTGTCCATTCATGATCATCATTGTCATCTACGTATATATCACAAACACAAGCATCCACTGTAGATTCCTTTACGTGTGCATCTTATATTCCATTTTCCCATGCCCGCCTCCCTTTTATTTGATTAAAGTTGAACTTCAATCATTTTCACAAATCCCACAAATCATCGAGTAGAGACCGGTTCACGAACTGGGCGAGAGAGGTGCCTTAAAAACCTTCCCCTCTCGTAACCAAACCACCGAACCCAAAAAATATGGTTTTTGCTAGACTGATAAAATATTTTTCAAACCATTGGGAAAAAGAGTCATTTTCAACCGATTTCTCAGGTTCGGCCTTTAAACTTGGGTGGCGACTCCCAAAAACCATTTTTAACAATCGCGTGGGCATTGCTTCGTGGGTTGTCCACAATACCGTAATACATTTCTCTAAAAATTAACAAATCAATGATAGGATGTTAGGATCGTGAGACTAATTCAACTTGTATCACCGAAACTCAGCCATGGAGCAAGCTTTTCAATAAAGTACCTGTCGTGAAATTCAACTCCTGCACTGTTTGCTTTACCTCATTGGCACGTTGATGGGCCTTGTCGCCAAAATCCATCGCCACCCCCCTATCGCACATGTACAACGAGCACTCTTTCATCAACTTTTTATTTTCCCCCTTCAATTTCATCAAACTTTTATTTTCCTCCTTCAATTTTTGATTTTCGTGTACAAATCTCTTCAATGCTTGCCGTTCAAAGAAGATTCTGCCTAAGTTAAATGAACCACCAAAAATAGAAAAATAAATCATTAAAAGACTCAGAAAAACCAATTGAAAAATACAAAATACTGTAAAAACTGAAATTTAACATACTATCGAATGCTCAATGGCGTCTTTAAGATGCAAGAATTGTCTCGCAAGACGATTATGGGCTTCGTCATTGGCATTCAGCCTCTCGACTGTTTGCCCATCCATTTTTGCACTTGTTACCTGTTTAGGCACCGATTGAGTTATTCCCCGATCATTTTATTGTTTTCTCAAATTTCCATGACAAACCACTTAAGATACCACTAAGTTACATATAGAAAGAAGAATTGCCCAAACCGGATTCACGCGTGGTGAGATATGGCTCCAATTAGCTGTTTGGCCTGTTTAGGCACCGGTTGAGTTATTCCCTGATCGTTTTCTTATTTTCTCAATTTTCCACGACAAACCACTTAAGATACCACTAAGCTACATATAGAAAGAAGAATCGCCCAAACCGGATTCACGCGTGGGGAGATATGGCTCCAATTAGCCGGTTTGGCCTAAACAAAGGTAACAAGTGCAAAAATGGATAGGCAAACAGTTGAGAGGCTGAATGCCTATGACGAAGCCCATAATCATCTTGAGAGACAATTCTTGCATCTTAAAGACGTCGTTCAGCATTCGATAGTATGTTAAATTTCAGTTTTGTTACAATTTTTTTGTATTTTTCAGTTGTTTTTTCCGAGTCCTTCAATGATTTAGTTTTTTGTTTTTGGTGATTCATTTTACTTAGGCGGAATCTTTTTTGAATGCACAAGCGTTGAAGAGGTTTGTACATGAAAATCAAAAATTGAAGGAGGAAAATAAAAGTTTGATGAAATTGAAAGAGGAAAATAAAAGGTTGATGAAAGAGTGCTTGTTGTACATGTGCGATAGGGGCGGCGATGGATTTTGGCGACGAGGCCCATCAACCAATGAGGCAGATCAAACCGTGCAGAAGTTGAAGCTCACTACAGGTACTTTGTTGAAAAGCTTGTTCCATGGCTGAGTTTGGGTGACACAAGTTGAATTATTCTCATGGCACGTATAATTCCATCAGCTTCATACAGAGGTGCAACGAATCTGTGATCCTCTCTCCTTCGTTCATCTAGTTTGTGAATTGTTGTGGTGTATTGTTAGCGTTTGGCTGGGTTAGATCAAACCTGGTTTCCCCATCCAGTTTTTGGGTCAATTTCCCTATTTCGTTTGTATGATTTTGGGTTGATTGAGTTGGTTTTAATATTCAGATTCTTCGTAGGGTTGAACTGTCTTTGATGCAAAAACAAGGTACGTGAGGAAGGTAGAAGAAACTGTGCTCAATTCCAGGTTCGTCTACCCGATGCGTTATGTTGTGTATTTTTGTTTACGATTCGCCGCCAGTAGTGGTATTTCGATCTCCATCTACAGAAACAGATAGTGTGATCAAATTTGTTATCTTTAGACATCGATTTGTTTTGGTGGGGTTTGTGTTTAGGGTTTTACCCAATTGGGTTGTAATTACATATTTAAGTTAAGTGTTTCTATTGATTTTAATTGTATGCTTCCAGCCTTCCATACGGACCCTCCGCTCTTCAATTTTGGAATAACTTAGGCCTTATTTGGTATGACACCTTATTTTTTGTTGAGATATTAATCAAAGAACATACCACGAGCCATTAGCTAGCCTTTATTATATTTTAGAAAATACAATCCATCTTCTAAACTGCAGAGAATCATCCCCTTATATTTAACATCTCACCTATGTACCTTTCAGCTTGATGTTCCAAAAACAAAAAAAATGCACCTTTCAGTGTAAGTGCAGAACAATCTTTTCACATGCTTATATCTCTACAATCATTGATTGTTCCGCGAGTAACAAAACATGCACACCCATATAGGATTGAAATCTTAGTAAGACTTTCTTTCATGTGAAATAACTTTCTATAACTAAAATCATAGAGTGCTAAAAGTTACTTTCTACAACTAAAATCACAGAGTGCTAAAAGTTAGGTTGTTAAAGTTATAAAGGTGCTAAAAGCTATGTCACGCCCTGCTTTTTAACAAACTAAATACTAGGAATATCCACGTATATGTGCTAGTCAAAAGTCAACTAAACTTCCATTGAAAAGTCTTTAGTCAACATTCCTTTACATAATTCGGTCAACGGTTCACTAAACGGTACCAACTCGTACCCGAATACATAGATACCCAATAATAAGTTTGAAGTTGTTACATAAAATCCCAGTAATGTCAAAAGATTGAATAAATAGAAGTTACATTGCCATCTACCAAAAATACTAATTATAAGAAGGAAAAATAACTTCATGCACGTGTAGGCTCCATACAATGCATCACTTCACAAGCATCCAATCTCATGCTCCACGCCGTGTACCTGAAATTGATAGGGTGAGCTCACTAGCCCAGTAGAAAACAAATCTACAAACGCTAGGTGTATATAGTTGATATGTCCACAAGAGGAAGGGACAACAAGAGTGGAATGACCAATGCCATCAACAAATGGATCACAACATGAATGAGTAATCGAGAAGTACCCACGTGTCCAAGAAATGTGTCCAAGTGTCCCTAACGTATCCAAGTGTCCAAGACAATATCAAAATACTCAAATGAAACTTGAAAATTCATTTAGTTAGTCAAAATCACCAACACGTAGCACATGTGTCCAAATTTGTGTCCAAGTGTCCAATTTTGCTAAAAACATCATAAATATCTCAAAACATATATTTTCCAACATTTTATAGAAATCAACCACTTAATTCAATAGGGAATGAATCCCTTTGCCGGATTTTGTGGGCTCCGTTCACCCCAACCGGATTTCGTGGGCTCTGTTCACCCATGGCTAGGGACACACCGAATGGTGGCCCTAGAATTTACATTAAACCATAAAACACTTTTGATTTCGAAAGCCATTTCAAAATACATTTTGTCTAATCGTTACCATTTTCATCAAAATATCAAACCAACTCTTTAAGTCGTCCAAATATTGACAAAATAATGTTGGAAGGATGTACGTTGCGTCAAATATCCAAGAGGAGGACAAGGGATGAAAATATAGTTTTTCAGCGTTTCCCAACCGGTTGGAAGTTTTTGCCCAACTGGTTGAGCCATGACAGAAACAAGAACAATTTTTAAGAAAAGCCCAACCGGTTGGAGGTTTTTGCCCAACTGGTTAGACTATGACAGAGGCAAGAATAATTTTTCAGAAAAGCCCAACCGGTTGGAGGTTTTTGCATGACTGGTTGGGAAACCCAGATTTGCTGCGAATTTTTCCCAAGGCATGAAACTTCAACCCAAAGCCAAATGTGATGATTCAAGCACAAATTTGAGATATCAAGCAACAAATAAACATGGAGGGAGGATTAAACATCATTCAATTTAAGGATTCAACAACCAAAAACTTAGATCAAAGATCAATCAAGAACAAAACCCACATTAATGGTGGAAAATGGGTTTTACTAGAAATTGAATGCCAATAGGGAGATTCATGCACAAATTCAACTAGATACAACTAGAGGGAGTAGATTAAAGTCCCCTACCTCAAAGATTGAGCTTGGATTGAGTTGGAAATGAGAAACCCTAACTCTTTGATCAACCCCAAGTGAAATGCTTGCCCTCCAAGTGAAACCAAGCAACCCCGGACTCCAAGATACACGTAGATGAAGTATTTTTGGTTGGATCTTGAAGAGGTGAGGTGTGGAGAGTGGATTTGGTGGAGGAGATCAAGAAATTTTTGAGATAGAGGGGGAGAGATGTTGGCCGGCCTATAGAGAGAGAAAGAGGAGTGTGTTGTGCTCCAAAATTTTACACACACACTAGTATATACACCTCACACATTACACTTGCACCCCTCATCTTTCAAATGTCTTTTAAAGACACCCAAATGTGACTTGTGTATATAATATGTGACCACAATACTTATTTTCATAAACCAAACTTAAGTAAAGACTGTTTCCTTTACTTTAATTTATTTATGCAAATAAGGAAGTACCCCCCATTTGGAAACAATGGCATTTTCAAAATTTTGAAATTTTAATCACATCAAAATCTCATCCCCTCACTTTTTGTACAAAACCGAAAAACGGCACATTTTTCTCCGAAGAAAAAGGGTGAAAGACGACTTTGTTTTACTCAAAAATAACTTCCAATTATACCGTTGTGATTAGAAAAATCCAAAGAGCAATAACCGGGATTTTTTATCGGCCAAATCGAAACTTCTCCAAAAAGTAATTTTTTTTACACGGTCCGTTACAAGCTAAGTTAAGTTGCTAAAAGCACGTTATGGCCTTTAAGTAAATGAAGATTTGAGGCACCCAGAACTTTATTTTTCCATGGAACGCAATGCTAAAATGGTTTTTTATGTGTTCCTTTCGTACTTGGGCATCCCGGTTATTGTGTCTGTCTGGCATGGGTACGAAAACTAGCTGAGTGTGTTGGTGATTCAAATAGATGATTCCTGTTTACAAGAATTGCTTACAGGAAAGGGAGTTGTCAAATACTTAATCCATTTGAATGCAATAAAGATACAAGTCGAATTGATTTGATTGTATAAACAAGTGATGAACTGAGAGGAGGGGTATTAGTTGACATCCAATTAATTTTTGTTGATCTTGGGTTGATTTATCACGAGAGGTTTATTAAAAGGAATAAAATTAGAATGCAATTAAGCTATTTAGTTTTTCATGAAAAAAGTTTAGGAGAAAAACTGAGCAGACCAGTTCCTTTTTTCCCTTCAATTCCTGGAAATAGAACTGTTTTGTGTTGTTTTGCAGGTGAATGGAAATATGAGCACCAAGTTAGAATAATGGCATGATGTTATGCTCTGTACGCAGTTTAATAAGTATATGAGCACCGCGAATTTTGTTGAGTTGATTATTTGCTTATGTACTGAACTAAAGCATGGGGGTTCCTTGACAGTTCCGAGGACAATTCTACTTCAGCAACAAGAACAAGAGTTATTGGTTCAAGCACAAATATAGTTAAATGTTCTTCCAGAGGAAAGTCTACCGCTCCAAAGATAAACTGCAATGAGGACACTCTATATTTACAAATAATGTTTGCTGCAGTCGATGATAGAAAAGGGGTAGAAGGTAGGATTTCGTGGGACTCACTCCCCTAAAGCCTAGCAAATCTTGGTAAGGTAGAAAGCTTTGTATGATGTCCTGATCCTCATTATCCATATGGTACAAAAATGCTTGACCGACCAGGTGACTAAAAATAAAGACTCAAAAACACGTCCCAAGCGCAGGACTACCAATCAGTGTAGCACAATAATCCGGAAGTACCGGAGTCGAACCACAGAGACGGACGAACGGTGTTTGACTCAAAAGTGC